>OY284475.1:41423547-41570490 GCA_958336345.1 Dorcus parallelipipedus
GACCTATAATGACAACGAGATAACGAGGATGGGACACACTATCCTTGTTAGATTTCACTTCCCCTATTAGTTTTGTAGTGGGAGAAAAGGTTTTAAGGGGAGTACAAAAACCGCCGCTCCTCGAACGGAAAGATCGCTCTTAAGTAGTAGATAATATACAGATAATATAAGAGAGATCTAACCAAAGGGTGAGTGAATGTTTATTGTAACTCGGTCCTCTGACATTGTTATTAGTAGAAAAATAAATTAACAATTCACTAAGTTTTCTTGATGTAAATATCATCAGACGTAATAACAAATTAATAACGAATTGGTTTTCATAAACCTACGTGGTCAGGTAGATGTATTAATTTTCATTCGTATACATCTAAAAACTATAAAACTGCAACAATTATTTCTTTAACAGATCGAGCTGTTTTACTTTCAGATAAACTTTTCATTTATGATAATTTAAATTTAATAAAGAAGACAGAATTCTTATCCAATAAATCTTATAGAATCAGTAATTAAAAATCGTGTTAAATATCTACAAAATTCAAAAATCTACACTAATGTTACATTCTGAGAAGTAAATTCTATTTTTTATACTGGTCGCGCCACCTGTGATACAGACAACATTCTAATCTATTCTAGACACGCACCGAATTTACTAGAAAAATCTAGCATTATTCGTCGTCATTTTCGAAACAGCGGTGGCTGTTATAAAACCCAGAGGAAGCGCGATTTTCAAATCAGTCTTATTTAAGAAAGCGATGTGTAGTAAGCGAATTTATCAACGTTTAAGTGTTATTTTGTCAGATAAGTGTACAGCTCGATATTATTGTACTTTCATTGTGTTTAATGATCGTAGACATTAAAGTGTTTTAAAAAAATAAGTAACGTTTAAATTTGTGAACCCCGAAATAGTAACAAATTGGTGTCAGAAGCGGAAAGTTTCAAAAATCGAAAATGAAGCTAGTTGAATTGAAAGTGAAGGAGCTGCGTTATGAATTGGACGAGAGAGGGCTGGAAAATTCTGGAAAAAAAACTGTTTTACAAGAACAGCTTGAACAAGCTCTCCGAGAAGAAGGAAAAGATCCCCAATTATTTGAATTCGCAATTGAAAATACCGCAGCTCTACTTCAAGAAATGAAAGAAATTAAAGAAGTCAATGAAAATATGAAGGAAGAAATGACAAATGGAACTTTCTAGAAAGCAAATAGAAAGCTTGGAAATAAAAATTGAAACTTCCAGTTTAAACACCGATCTGACATTACAGAAGGTGAAAAACCAAATCGATGAAAAGATTGAAGATCTTAAAACACAATTCGGTGAGGAAACTGATGAAAAGATTGAAAATGTGAAGAGACAATTGAACACACAATTTTTTATCAAATTGTAGATGTAAAAACTCATATTGGTGACATAAAAACTGAATTTGACTACGAGCTTGATGAGAAAATCGGAGGAATAGAAATTCAGTTCCACGATAAATTTGAAGACGTAACCAAACAACTGCATGAAGTAGTTATGGTCGTTATACACCATCTGTGTCGTCAAACCAAAAACTGAAACCACCCAAATTTGAAGGGGACTTACCATGGTGTACTTTTATTAGACAATTCAAAATCGCAGCTGATGTGAATGGCTGGAATGATTGCGATAAGGCTGCAGACCCTGTGTTGACTTTGAGGGGTCCAGCAGTGAGTGCATTAAAATCCATTCCCGAAGAGATTCAGAACAACTTTGATCAACTAGTAGAACACTTGGACATGCGATTTGGTGACGCATACATGAAGCAGCTCCACACTATCCAACTGAAAACTCGTACTCAGAAGAATGGTGAGTCATTACAGGAATTTGAACTCGATGTCGAGAGATTGGTCCGACTGGCATACGGAGACTTCCTGCCTGAACCTGTTTTCTACCGGCTGGCCATACAAGCATTCATTGACGGTATTAGAGACCAATAGATGCAGCAAGTGTTGCGACTGGGTAACTTCTCCAAATGTACAGATGTACTGGCCCGTGCTCTGGAATTCGAGGCAGCCAAGCAAGCCTCTACAAGCCTAGTGCGAGTACGAGAAATGAAAGCTGCCGACGACAACGCACTGACAGAAATTTTGAATAGACTAAAACAGTTGGAAGAAAAGAAAACCGCAAGCAATGTCAAGCGAATAATGAGTTGCTGGAACTGTGGTCAGCAAGGCCATGATTCGTTAAACTAATTCCAGTCAGCAAGAAGGGGCGCATGCTGACTGATTCTACGGATAGCCCCAAAATTGTCTCTATTTCTAGATTAAAGCTGGTTCTTGTCCGATGAAAATTGTATCACAAACTCTTTTAAACGGACACTAAATGGCGCATAAACACTTAACGTTTCGCAGTCGTTCGACTTCTGACGAAGCTGTCGAACGACTGCGAAACGTTAAGTGTTTATGCGCCATTTAGTGTCCGTTTAAAAGAGTTTGTGATTCTATTTCTAGAATACGAAATAATGAAAATAGTTTGATATCAAATGGACAAATCGATACTGGTGCAAATGCGTGCATAGTAAGAACAGGTCTTTTACCAAAATGGAAACTAATAAATTCTGGGAGAAAGTATTACATTCAGACAGCTACTGGAGAAGTTACTCCTGTTTATGGGGAAGCCGAAATTGAATTGAATATTGGAAGTATGAAATTTAATCACAGGGTTCTAGTGGCTGATATCGTTAATGATGATCGCTGATATCCCTGGAAATTCACCTACCGTATTGAGAATAATACTGACAGAAAGTGTGAATATTCCAGCCTTAACTGACAAGATAATCTTGGCAAAAATGGAAGGCAACCTTGGTAGCTATCCTGCTGGGATCATGGAACTAATTGAAACCAACTGCGCCAAGAAGGGAATTTTACTGGCTGGAACTCTGGTGAAGATTCAAGAAACAGTTACCATCCGTCTTGCAAATGTCACCAGTTACCCAGTTACCATACCCAGCAGAACTGTAGTGGGCAAGTGTGAGGCGATTGCTTCTATAAACCATTGTAGTTAAATTTACAGTAAAACTTTATTAAACTGCATTTATAATCAGAAATTAATGTTATATTTTTGAATTGTCAATAATAACTAAACTTGTTTTTATTAACTGCTCCGGCTGCTTGATAAAAATACAGTCACCACAGTTACTCCCCCTCTAGTGGCTACGATCTGTAGTCACGAAAAACGAACCGATGGTTTCACCTTGGGCCCTACACGAGTCATTGTTTCTGTGGTTTGGGTAGGATTTTCGTTGCTGCTGGGTGCTGGCGGCTGTACAGATGCTGGGGATCGAAACGTGTTTAGTTCCTTTGCCAAAAATGCAAGCTTGACCCTATCGATGGAAACGGTTAACTGTCTTCCATTGAAGGAAATGGTGATTGTCTTGCCGTCCCGTGTTGTAACCTTATGTGGTCCAGTATATGGTTGCTGTAATGGTCGTCGCACTGCGTCGTCTCGTAAGAAAACATGCGGGCATGTTTCCAAGGCAGGATGCACGAAAACAGACTTGTTACCATGACGAGTTACTGGTGTTGCTCGAATCTCCCGCATCTGTTGACACAGTTCTCCTGCAAATGTTGCAGCATTCGGTGGAACTACGCCATTGAAGAAAAATTCTCCAGGGATACGCAGTTGTGTACCGTACGTGAGCTCTGCTACTGAACATTGAAGATCTTCCTTGTAGCTGGTGCGCAGGCCTAAAAGGTTCGTAAGGGCAGTTGTGAGAGAAGCTTCAAATTGCCTTCCTTGGTCAGTGGTGAGACGATGTCGGCAACCAAAACGAGAAACCCAAGTAGCGTAAAAAGTTCTAGCTACGGTGTCAGCTGACATGTCTACCATCGGCGTTACCTCTGGCCACCTAGTGTAACGGTCTATCATCGTCAAACAATACCGATTACCCTGAGAGAGCGGTAATGGGCCAATAATATCTATGTGTACATGTTCAAACCTGCAATCAGTCATGTTAAAATTCTTTAGAGGACTTTGGGTATCACGAGAAATTTTTGATCTCTGGCAGGATAAACACTTGCGACACCATTCAGTGATGTCTCGGTTCATGGACGGCCAAACAAATTTTTGTTTGATAGCTCTGCTGGTTACTCGACCACTAGGATGAGAATTGATGGAAGAGTAGGAAAATTCTTCGGCGTGGACTTTTCGGGATGTAAGGACGAATGGTGCCAGTTGAGGTTTCACACACAATAGAGATTATAGAATTATTTGGAGTGAACTTACTGAGAATTAAAGAAGTGTTCTTTGATTGCAGAAGTTCTTCAATTCGGGATCGTTCTTCTGTTCCTTTGCCAATTCCTCCGGTTCTATAGCTGTGGGGGTCGAAATCGCCTCAATTCTTGACAAAGCATCAGTAACAATATTGCTTTCGCCTGGTACAAATACGATGGTCGTAGTGAATTGCCCTATGAAGTCTAAGTAACGCAGTTGGCGAGGTGACGCTTTGTCCGTCTTCTGCAGGAAAGCGTATGTCAGTGGCTTGTGATCCGTCCGTATGGTGAAATTCCTGCCCTCAACCATGTAGCGAAAGTACTTGATTGCCTCGTAAATAGCTAGCAGCTCTCGGTCATATGTGCTGTATTTAGTTTGAGCGGTGTTCAACTTTTTGGAGAAAAATCCTAACGGTTCCCAAATTCCGTTAACTTTCTATTCCAATACTGCACCTACAGCTACCTCTGAAGCATCAGTCGTCAGAAGCAATGACGCGTTGTCGTAGGTGTGGGCCCAAAAGGGTTGAGTTTGCTAATTTTTCTTTACACCGGGCAAATGCTGCGTCTGCCTCAGGAGTCCACACTATTATATTATTCTTTTTGCTGTTTTTAAAAAAATCATTCAACGGTGTCTGGAACTCAGAAGAGTTTCTAACAAATCTACGATAAAAATTTAACATTCCAAGAAAACGTCGCAACTGTTTTATTGTTGTAGGCTTAGAAAAATCGTTGATTATAGCTACTTTGTTGGGTAACGGCTTGATACCTTCTGCTGAAATTCAGTGTCCAATATAGTCTACTTGAGAGGCGCCGAAAACACATTTCGCGGGATTCACGACAAACTCGCGTAACCGTTTAAAAACTAGTTCAAGGTGTTCTAAATGCTCCTCTGGGCATGTAGATGCGATAAGAATATCCTCTATATAACAAAAACAAAAGTCCAAACCTGAAAGTACGGAGTTCAAATGTCTTTGAAAAGTTGGGCGGCATTTCGAAGGTCGAACGTCATTACATTAAACTCAAAAAGTCCGAAAAGAGTAGTGATCGCGGTCTTGGGAATGTCTTCCTCGGCTATGGGGATTTGATGGTATGCACGCACAAGGTCTGTTGTTCCGAATACAGGGTTCCCGAGGTTCCCCTGTAACCTCAATGAAAAGTCTTGGATGTGCGGAACTGGTAGGATTTTTTCGCGACTAACCGTGTTAAGATATAGCGGTTATAAACGGTTAGTCGCGAAAAAATCCTAATATCCACACATGTCAATGCAAAAAACAAACAGCAAACACGGTCCTAGCCTCACTTTTATAACCGCTTTTCGTTACACACGTGGAGAGCTATGTTACTGATTTAATAACACGGTCACAAATGATGACGTTGCTCACATACGTCATAACACCTTCCCCTTGATAACCGCTGTCAAGAAAATGAAGCGATAATAGTAACCGTTGCGTTCGTCAGTTCAACGGTTACTCGCGAAAAAATCCTATGGGTATCGATCGGGCACTGTCACACCATGGCCAGCTACATTAACATTCACTGACGTGTATGTATGGCCGTTTCAATTCGACTTTTAAAAATTTTGACGGTACTCCACTCAGCGCCTCTTGTGATTTTTTAAGTAATTGCAGTTGTCATTATATGTATGTCATGTATATTTTCGTGAGTAACGCGGTTCAATGCCTGGTTTAATGATTACGTCATGGATTACAGTAGTCGCGAAAGCGTGTTGGTTGAAATATATCTATGGTTCTTGGAAAAAGAGGAAAGGTCGATAGATGACAAATTTACTGCACACGCGTGCATTTAAAACATGTATACCGGATTACAACGATTACCAGTCGAAAATAATCGAACCATAGATGCAGAAAATGTACACAGGTCGAAAGGTTCATCCATGTGTTACATGTCATGGTTACTCACGAAAACGTTGTTGTTTAAAACACGCCGTCTTTCATCCGTCGCGAAAATATCCCTTAAGTTACAGTTAGTAGTTTTGTAGTATCTTTAATAGGGAGCGCTGAGGGGAGTACTCCACGGCATGCTTTCTCGGTACCGAATTTTAGCCGAATTGAAACGGCCATACATAACGTCAGTGAATGTTAATGGAGCTGGCCATGGTCACACTGTTCAGCTTACGATAATCGCCGCACGGACGCCACTCACCAGGAGTCTTTTTGGGTACGAGATGCAAAGGACTTGTCCATGGACTCTTTGACGGCCTGCAAATTCCTTGCTCTAGCTCCAGCATATACTGGAATTCAGCCTTGGCGATTTTTAATTTTTCAGGGGGAAGTCGCCGACAATTCTGTGCTACTGGGGGTCCCATACAGTCTGTATGTAGTGTACAGTGGTTCCAGGTGATTTGGCTAAAAGTGCTGGACGGGTTATGTCAGCATACTTGACAAGAAGGTCGTGATACTTTGTCGTCCGAAGGACGGTGGTGATACCTAATGTGTCGCAAGCTTCCGCTGATGCTGTTGTGGTAAGGTTGGTCTGCCTGTCGATAAGTTTTTTATTAGCAAGGTCGACTAATAAATGATACCTGCTAATGAAATCGGCTCCTATGATTGGTCGAGAAACGTCGGCTACTATGAAAAACCACTTGAATTGTTTTCTCAATCTGAGGTCAAGGCAGAGGAGTTTCTCACCATAAGTTCGTTTGGCTGTACCGTTGGCTGCGAATAATGTTGTTTTTCCTGGATGGATGGATGAGTAACAGATATCTCGGCTCTGTATCGATGAGATACCGTATTCCAGATCGTGGGTCTGTGATAAAGAGGCGATGTTGAGCAGTAAATGGACCGTCGCACGCTGCCTCTTGCGTCGGCGGTGCTCTCAGTTTTCCGATTTGCTGGAGAAAGTGCATGGTGACAAGCACTTCTTTGCCTTTTCTATGTATCTTTGATGATAGAAACAAACGCCGTCTCCTTCGCCTGCTTGACTCTTGCTTCTCGAGCGTTGACGCTGCCAATTACGTCCTCGGTCATTCGCCAGTTTCTCTACCATTGCGGTTAAAGCGGCTACTTGTTGTTGCAGAGCAGCTAAAGTTGCTACTGTGTTATTTGCTGACGGTTCGGTTGTCTTGCTAACTGCTGCAGTAGACATCGAACCAACGGCGCGTATTTCAGCCAGCTTATCTGCTATACCTCCCATTTTTTCCAGGGTGACACCTTCCCTAGCAGATAAGACTAACTGCACATGTGGTGGCAGTCGTTGAAACCACAACGTTTTAAGCACCTCGCTACTAATGCGATTACCTGCCAGTGCCTTCATCTCCCGCAACAACTGAGACGGTTTCTGATCTCCCAATTCCAATTCACTTAGCAGCTTTTTAATTTGTCGTTCTTGGGAATCGGAATACGCAGCTATCAACTTCGTTTTGATTATTTCGTATTTTTCTGTAGCCGGTGGGCTACACACCATCAGCCACCTGCTGCAGTATACTGCAGTCTAACGCTACTACTACAGTATAATATTTGGTGATATCCGACCGTACCTTGTATGCATGAAATTGGGCATCTACTTGTGCGAACCAGAGTTTCGGATCTTGCTGCCAAAACGGTCGAAGCTTAATGTGTTTCACCTCATCTACTTCTGCGCTGCTGCTTAAATCATGGTTCTGTTGCGTATTGGCTTGAGATGGTCCTTGCAATTCGGCTAGCTGTTGTTGTAGATTTTGAATCGTAAGCGCTTGTTCCGCTTCTTGCTGCACGCGTTCGCCAGGGGTCACCATTTGCAGTTAAATTTACAGTAAAACTTTATTAAACTACATTTTTCTACTTTGCGTCCACAATGAATTCATTGTGAGACCAAAAACAGTTTCACAATGAAGCTCCTTGTGAAACTGTTTTTGAGGAAATTTTAGCAAATTTTTAATGAAAATATTTAATAGATTTTACAAAATAATTCATTATTTATTTGTTATTTAACAGAATAGTCACAATGAAGCTGGATAAGAACCCCACTCGTGTCACAATAAGCCTTCTTGTGAAACTTGTAAAATAATATACTATTATAATCAGAAATTAATGTTATATTTTTGAATTGTCAATAATAACTAAACTTGTTTTTATTAACTGCTCCGGCTGCTTGATAAAAATACAGACGCCACACCATATTGAAGTGAACGATGCATCCGCTCGGCATCAGTCTGACATGTTGGGTGGTACGTAGGTACGTGGTATGTAGTGGTGGTACTACTAGAGAAATTGCTGCCAGATACATCAACATTGCTGAAACCCAAAGAAACAGAAGACGTACGAGGGCTGTTTCGAAAATTTAAAGGAATCTTTGCTTACACCGATGATGACTTAACCCGGACAGACATTGTACATCACAGAATAAACACTGGCGACTCGAATCCAATTCGACAACCCGCGCGTCGACTGCCGTTGGAAAAAAGAGAAGAAGCCGACAATTTAATTAGGAAGATGCAGGACCAAGACGTTATAGAACCGTCGCAAAGTCCATGGGCATCTCCCGTTGTACTGGTGACTAAGAAGGATGGCAGCACGCGTTTTTGTGTGGGACTATAGCTGGATTAAATGATGTCACGAAAAAGGACAGTTATCCTGTTTTGTTACGAGGGCTATACATCTTGAACAAAGCAACCTAACACTTTGAAGTTTTGCTTCCACGGCCTTTTCTATCCTTTATGACAAATGGACCTGCATAATCAAAGGACCACTTATGATAAATGGCTATCTTTTTATGACACATTCAAATCTGTCATTCATTCAAATGATGCAATTTCCCCTGTGCAAAAATTTTATTATCTAACCAACTCATTAGTTGGAGATGCAGTTCAAGTTATTCAGGGTCTCGAAATCTCAGAACTAAACTATGAAGTAGCATGAAAATTATTACAAAAGTGTTATCAAAATAAGCCTCTCATGATTCACAATCACATTAAAGGTGTTGTTGAATTTCCCAAGATTACCAAGCAATGTTGCTCGTCATTACGCAGTTTGTTAAACAATTTACAAGGTCATATTCCTGCATTGGAAGCATTACAGCAACGAGTTGAAAAATGGTGTAGTTTGTTGGTTTATTTGATTGCAGGCAAGTTTGATTCACAAACAAAAGCTGAATGGATAAAGCAGCGTGTAGCAGATGAAGAAATGCCTAAGATTGACGAAATAATGGATTTTCTAGAAAGACGAATATGAAAGATGAAGCATCGATAGTCAAATCGCATCTACCATAACAACGCATACTGGAAACAAGTCACACACATCTTATGTTTTGCCAACAGCAGTGATTCAAATTTTCGACAAATATGGAAATGCTCACAACTCAAACTTTATATCTTCAAGAATATGTCGAAAATTAAAATTGCCCACAGAAAGAATTAGTTTAAATGTTTCAGGCATAAATCAGTCAGAGTCCAAGATTACCGAGAAGACGAATGCTACCATCAAATCAAAATGCACCGATTTCCAAGTGGCGCTTTCGTTTCTAATTACTTCAGAAATTACAAGCAATCTTCCCAGTGAATTTTTGCATGCAAAGCACCTGTGTATTCCGGAAAATATCACATTGGCTGATCCTCAGTTCTACAAACCAAAATGTATAGATATGCTCATTGGAGTGGATTTATTTTGGGATTTGTTATGTCCCGAATCAAAATCCACTCCAATGAGTAGATTTGCGTCTCGTTGGGGAATGCCAGCAAAAATATACTCCGACAATGGGACTAATTTTGTACATCCAGGAGTTGATTCAGTCGTCCGAGTGGTGTCTTTGCGAACTGCAAAGGGAATAATTCGAAGAGCAGTAACAAAATGTGTCTTCTCCCAATAGACATTTCAATTTCATGATTTATTTGTGATTTTCATAAATGTTACATTAGAACTTATTGAAAAATGTAGATTTTTCAAGGCGGGGAATAATGTTCATGATTCAATACCAATGTTAATAGTTCAATAATTAGAAGAGCCATGAAAAACAATCGAATTTGTTATATAAATATAATTTGATACAATCACAAGTTTTGTCAATACCTTATCAATAAGGGCAACATTTTCAATAAATAACTTTCAAGCATTATTTTATCAAGAATATACAGTCCACTAATCATCAATATATCAAGTAAAAACATACCCCTTGCCCAGAATCGATGACACAATAGATACCTTATCCGGTGCGAAATGGTTTTCGACCTTAGACTTGAAAAGTGGCTATTGGCAAGTTGGTATGCATCCCGAAGACAAGGAAAAGACGGCCTTTACTGCTGGAAATGGTTTATGGCAATTCAAAGTGATGCCTACTTGCCGAATTTACTGGAAAAATCTAGCATTATTCGTCGTCATTCTCGAAACAGCGCTGGCTGTTATGAAACCCAGAGGAAGCGCGATTTTCAAATCAGTCTTATTTAAGAAAGCGATGTGTAGTAAGCGAATTTATTAACGTTTAAGTGTTATTGTGTCAGATAAGTGTACAGCTCGATATTATTGTACTTTCATTGTGTTTAGTGTATCGCATTTTGAATCATTAACGTGGAGATTGTATGTGTTGTTTCCTAGGCAACTTTAAAACACGGCGTCCTTTAATCGCTCTTTTTCGCACGCTTTTTAGTTTTAAAAACAGAGATTTCGATGCAGGTATAATAAAAAACAAATTTTAGAAAACAAATTTCAAAACAAGCAAGAAATCGAAGACCTAATAAAATTATTCAACCTCACTTAAACAATAATAATCTGCCTCTTCAACAAAAGAATTTACAATATGTCCGACGGATTACCCATGGGATCACCCAATGCATATCTTATTGCAAACACATTCATAGATAATTTAGAACGGAAAATACACAACATCAATAACATCAATTTTGTCACAAAATATTAAATACTGCACAGCAAAAAATATGAGTCGTGTAAAATGTGTAGTGTAACTGGTAAAAAATTTAGATGAAATTTCTAGAGTACAGCAAACACTATTTTTTACACTACTATAAAATGCAAAAATTATTTTCTCTAATTTATCCCTGCCTTCAAAATTACTCTAATTGCCGTAGAAAAAATAATCTATTTACAAAATTACTCTAAATATTCACTACAAAGTATTAAATTCTTATAAATCAGTATGAAAGATTTACCAATAGAGATAACTAATTTATCTCAGTTATCATCAGTTCTCTAACACAGAGTGTTGTACACTACGGTTATTAAAACGAACTCTACGATTTCATAAATTGGACCTAGTAAATATTTAACTCTAAACTGATTGGACTTAAACACACCGGTTTTAGTGTTTAAATTTTTCACTAATTTTTTACTGTGTGGAAACGTTATGTAGATGACATAATTTGCATTTGGATAGGAGATATTGATTCTTTAAATAAAATATCAACATTTTACACACAAACATACAATTTACTATAGAAACTGAAACAAATAGTTCAATAAACTTTCTTGACTTAACATTAACTAAAAGAAGACAACAAAATTCAATTTAATACCATAAACCTACACAAACCGACATAGTTATACCCAACGAATCGCATCATCCACATATACATAAAAAGCCGTTTTTCAATATTATTTCAATCGCATAAAAACACAAGAAGAAAAAATAAGAGAATTAAAATATATAAAAACTATAGCTAATAATAACAATTACCAAACTAATCTAATAAATAAAATACAAAATAAACACACATTAATCAACAACAATCAAACACACAATACTAACAATTCACATTTCAAGGAAACATAAATTACCAAATTGAAAAAATACTCAACAAATACAATATCAATACTGCCACCTCACAGAAAACTAACATACTTAGCATACTTCAAAATGGTAAAGATAAATTACAAACACTTGAAAAAAGCGGGGTTTACAAAATAGCATGCAACAATTGTAATGCTACATACATAGGGGAAACAGGTAGAAATTTGAAACAAGAATGAAAGAACATATAGGTAATAAAACCACATCGAATGTAGGGAGACACTTACTAGAAATAGGTCACACAATAGACATCAACAACACTAAATTATTACATCAATACGAAAAGAGTTTTAAACTAAATTTACTTGAATCCTACGATATACACAAACTGAAAAACAATCCTAACATCAATTGCATGAATGATCAAAATCTATCTTAATTTTAAACCTATCTATTCTTATTTAAACAACTAACTAACTTCATTTCATTCTTTGAGGTTAACTTATATTCCTAACATTATTTCAAGTTTGATAGCAGATCTTAAACGATTTAGGGTCGGTTTATCGCAAGGAGACTAAACTTATCTAAAGGAGTGCTCGATGCGAGAGATTCGTGTGCCAGTACCACGTGACCCTGTGACGCCGTTCACGGACCTCGCTCATCGCAACGTAATGGAACTGCATGAATTATTTCACGAAAATAATTATTTTACACAACTTAAAATGCCGAATATTAATATTGTGGTCACTTATTTGATAAATTGGACAACCATTATTATATTGAAAGATATAAAACTACTGTACTATTAGAGAATGTGTGTGATGTGTGCATGTGAATGCGGTAGTCTTGAATAAATCGTAATTTCAGTAAGGAAAAACGTGTAATATATTACCGAAAACATTATCAATTGAAACGCTAACATTGTTTTCACATCAAGGGTGAGATACTTTTTCGATAATTTTGTGCAAAACAGGAAAATTTTTGTTCTAATATTCGGAGGACAATAAGCGAATTGCGTTCGTGCGGTGTACGCTAAAAACCGGTTAATTTGGACGGAAAAATTCAACGATGTATTCAACTCGTTCTGGTTTAAGAAGTAAGCCTCAAGAAAAAAAATTACAAACAATGGTAAAAAAATCACAGGAAATTTCGAAAAATACGAGCTACTTAAGTTTTACTTATGAAGGGGTTGAAAAAGACTCGCCCAACAAGAGCTCAATTGATATGACTCTAACACTAAAAAATAAGTTGGCTGAACTTGAAAATGTAAACATCATGCTGAAGGAAGACAACGGGACATTAAAAAGAGTAGTTAGCACATTGCGTTGACTACGCAATGTGCTAACTACTCTTTTTAATGGTTTACATGGTTACATTACAATGGTTAATGGCTTTTAAATGGTTACAAGCAAATTATTGAAAACCATGAAAGAACCATAGAAAAAATAAGGCAACCTACTCTCGTCTGTTCCTCAATTGTAAAGCAAACTGAACCAAAGGAACAAATTGATAATGAAACACAAACCGGTGAAGTAAAAAGACGTATAGCTGTTTCTGGGGAAACAGAAGAAGATGTTATTTCTACGTCGAAATTATTATGTGAGATCAACATATCTAAAAATGGTTCAAGAAGAAACTTGGTCCCCCATTGTATTGCAACCGGTACCAATAGGGATTAGGGATGAATATCAGTCGTGCGAGTTAGTAGGGTCACTTCTAAGTCAACCAAACCAAACTAAGCAAAAAATATTATTGTTAGGCGATAGCCACGCTCGAGATGTTTTCTTAAGTCGCATCTCAATGATAAAATGAGTGTTCAGTCCTTGTTCAAGCCCAAAGGTCTCTTTAAAGATGTAATTTGTGATGCTCAAAACTTGACAAAAAATTTCACATCACAAGATTTCGTTTTAATCCTCGCCGGAAGTAACGACATCCTGAATGGGCATATTGTGGATCAAGATCAACTCAACGGAACGGTATCCATCTTAACGCATACCAACGTTATATTCTTCGGAGCCCCTTTTTGGCCAAGAAAATCGCATCTCAACAAACTTTCTTATAATTATAACTGTAATTTGTATCATCTTGTAAACAATTGTTCTCGCAAAAATATTCACTATATTGATCTGAATGAAATTATAGGCTTTGGTTGTCGTACAAAACATGGTCTTCATCTGACCAAAGCGGGTAAATCAAAAATCATGCAGTACACTGCAAACCGCATTAATGATCTTTTAAATGTAAATCTTAACTTGACTAGTATAAATCATAGTAATCTGATTCTTCTAACGATACATGATGACTCAAATGACAATTGTACTGGAGTAAATCAAAATTTTGGAACGGTACGCCACTCAACTTACGTTTTGTAACTTACAACATTTGCAGCCTCCGTAATAAGTTTAATGAACTAAGTATATTTCTGAAAGATCATAACTATCCTGAAATCTTATTTATCATTGAATGATGATGAAATTTTAATTTATAATCTGGATAATTATACGTTAATAATATCTTTTTCTAGAAGAACATTTAAAGGGGGCGGCGTTTCGTTGTATGTTATAAATTCGATACAATCATTTTGTAAACCATACATTGTTAATGATGTCATTACTAGCGAAAAAAATTTTGAAATGTGTTGTTCAGTTTTACGTTTTAAAGAGACTAATATTTTATTAATGAATCTTTATAGATCACCTAATGCTGACGTAAATGTATTTTTCAAAAATATAGAGTCATTTTTAGATATCTCCGCATCCTTCAGAGGCCACACTGTCATTGGGGGTGACTTCAATATTGATTTTTCTAAGCATACATCAGAGTCAGTACACTTGATAGAATTATTTGAATCCTTTCAATTGCGCAGCTACTTGGAAGCACCTACCCGGGAAAATGGACACTCTGCCACTAGAATAGATAATTTCTTTACCAATCTAGAAAGTCAAATATGTAGTGTGAATGTATTGGACCCTGACTTATCTGATCATCATATGTTAATCCTATCCACTAAGCTTGATTTACTTCATAACAATGAATCTCTTTTTACTGAGAAACGAATTTTTGATCGAACTTCTATAAATAACTTTATTTCTGCTATTAAATTTGAAACATTTCAGTTTCTAAGTAATGACTGTGATTTAAATTCTAATTTTACTAGATTCTATGAAACCTTTTTAGTTTATTTCAACGATTGCTTTCCTCTTAGACAAGTGAAACTTACTAAACAGCGTAAGAAGGAATGGATCTCACGTGAGTTAATTGAGGAAGGTCGAGAATTACAAAATATTTACAAAAAATGAAAAATAGCTCTGGCACTGATTATGACTTGTATTTATCTTGTTACAAAGAACTTAAAAATAAGCATCGATCAAATATTGATCAGGCTAAAAGAAAATTCAACGATAACTTTATTAGTAATTCCTCCAACAAAAATAAGGCAGCTTAGCAGTTAATAAAGAATAAAAATTCTGTTCATGACCTTCCAGTATATATCACTGATGAAAACAATTGTGACAATAATAATGCTCTTGATATCAGTAATGCTTTCTGTCGTTACTTTTTAAACTCTGTTAATGAGTTAGTATGTCAATCTTTAGAAACACCTAATAATATTGAGGGTAGTGATTCCTGTATGTTCTTATATCCTATTAATGAAGCAGAAACCTTTAATATAATTATATCTGTCTCAAAAAAAAAAAAATCTGCGGATGTGGATGAAATCCTTTATGTAATCCTTAAATATGTTGCTGAATTTATAGCTGCTCCATTATGCAAATTAATTAACCAATCTTTTAAGGAGGGTACTTTTCCGTCGGTTCTAAAAAGTGCCAAAGTAGTCCCTGCATTTAAAAAAGGTATAAAAACGGATATAAAAAACTACAGGCCCATTTCTGTTCTTTCTGTTTTCTCTAAAGTATTTGAAAAAGCAATGCTAGCTAGACTATTAAACTTTTTTGATGATAACAAAATAATCAATAAAAACCAATTCGGTTTCAGAAAAGGCCTGTCGACCAATGATGCCTTATGTTTGGCTTATAATGCTATCTTGCGGAACATTGAACAAAGAGAAAAAGTAGTAGGAATCTATTTTGATTTAACAAAAGTCTTTGATACTGTGCATCATGATTTGCTCCTTTATAAATTATGTCAATATGGGGTGCGTGGCTTAGCCCTTGATTGGATCAATAGCTTCCTAAGTAATCGCTTGCAATCTGTTACTTTGTCTGGTGCGGTATCTGAGACTGTTGAAATTCGCCATGGGGTTCCGCAAGGTAGCATCCTTGGACCCTTCCTTTTTATTACTTACATTAACGACTTAAACAACTTCATTAAATTAGGTGACAACATATATTATGCGGATGACACGTCTTCCATTATTCATTATAGAACTGATGAACAGTTATTACAAAAATTAAACTCTGTTCTTACGAATATGACTGATTGGTGCCGCTGCAACAATTTATCATTAAACGTTCACAAAACAGTTGTGATACCATATACACTGAATTCTTCTAATATTAAACTGAAAGATTTAAATATTGATATACGGCTTGATAATCAAGTAAAATTCTTAGGACTGACCTTCGACTCTAACCTTACATGGAACAATCACTGCCTTATATTGTCGAAGGCATTAAACTCTGCATGTTTTATGTTTAGAAAGTTGAATGGCAGTTTGTCTTTGGAGATTCTTAAAATGTTTTATTTCGGGTATGTACAGTCGAAATTAAACTATGGTATTCTCTGCTGGGGGAACTCTTCCTCCTCTAATTCACTCTTCATGATTCAAAAGCGTATAATAAGAGCTATTGTAAAAGTCAGTACTCTAACAAGCTGTAAAAAGTTTTTTATCCAATAAAAAATTCTAACTCTGCCTTCTCTGTTTATTTTCAATTGTCTTCTCTACGCTAGGAATAATGATAATGGCTGTCTATTAACTAAAGAATCTGAAATTAGAAACTATAATACTCTTTCTCTTTTGAAGCAAAATTTTTATCTACCCCAGCACCGTACTGCTAAATTCCATAACAGTGTATTTTACTTATCTATTAAACTTTATAATCACCTTCCCATTGAGGTGAGGCTGTCTTCAACAGAGATCTTCAAAAAAGAAGTTAAGTGTTATCTTGAGAGAAGTGCTTTTTATTCTGTTGATGAATTTCTCTCAACAAAATTTAAAAATTGATTCTGAAAATGATGCGTTAGGTGATCTCTAAATCTTTGTAATTTTGTGTAATTATGTTTTGTATATAGTATGTATTGTTAAGCTTATTGACTATTCCCTTATTGGAAAATTTTGTTGCGTTAGGTAGGCACTTTCGAATTATTAATTAATTATTTATCTCATGAATTATACTGACAATTGCTAACATCTACGCAGATCTTATGGCAATAAACTCTTATTATTATTATTATTATATTTTATTTCACTAATATATCACACGGAACAAAAAACATTTCAGAAATAATTCTGGGAGAATAATTAATGGACTTTAAATTTCAACTAAATTGTCAGTATTATTTGTTGTATCTGTTAAACAAAATATTTGCTTGGTAACAAGTGTAGGTACATTCTATTAGTTAATACGAGCGGGTGCTTAAAAAACATGTTATCATAAGCAAGGCCCGATTTAGCTTTTCCGCCGCTCTGGGCAAAAATGATTTTTGCCGCCCTTTACATATACAGTGTCTTTCAAAAAGTATGCGACAAATGGGATTTTTTTAATTATCTATTTTTATTAAATTTTATTGATGCTTCTGCTTTACTTCAAATTAAATTGAGAAATGCCAATTTTACGGTATATAGCGTAAACACCGAAAAATGAAAAGCTTAAAAGTGCCCTCTTTTAAAAGTTACAGAAAAATGTCATAAGAAATTGTTGTTTAGAATTAAAAGTTATAGTCAAATACATAATTACAGTCTCCTAACTCAAAAATTAAAAAAATCTCCCTGATTATTAATCACTCTTTATTCACACTACATTAGCAAATACCGATGGGATTAAAGTATCCAAAAAATAACCTGAATGGAAAAAGACCAAATTTATTGTTGTTTCTCAAAAGTTGCAAAAAAAGCTAAAAACAATATGTGTTGAACAATTATTGCAGTCC
Organism: Dorcus parallelipipedus; assembly: GCA_958336345.1. Classification (NCBI taxonomy): domain Eukaryota; kingdom Metazoa; phylum Arthropoda; class Insecta; order Coleoptera; family Lucanidae; genus Dorcus; species Dorcus parallelipipedus. The sequence goes on from OY284475.1 coordinate 41,441,559, forward strand.
TGGATGTCCATGGAGTCAAACATTTTTAAGTAATTATTGTTTCAAATGGCAATAAAACATTAAATACGTAAACAAGAATTTATTTGTTGTTTAACAGTCAATATTTGAGACGTCAATTCAACGATACAAAGTAAGAATCGACATTTATGTTTGATTCCACAGCAACCCAGGACTACAATAATTGTTGGATACATGTTATTATAAAACTATAATTAAATTGATTTGTTTAATTGGCAGTATTAGAGAAATAGAATATCTTATAAATCACGTGAATTATTTCAGCCTGATTGGGCCTCATCAGAGATATGTACTAAAAAATTACTTTTTGAAAGGATAATAATTAAATTATACACTTACATATTTTTGAATTTCCAATAACCCAAAAACAAACCCTGAAAGAAAACTTTTTGAAAAACCGTCTATTATCTTGCAAAATTGAAAGGAACAGTTACGTTTCATCATTCAAAAGGCAAAATGTGACAGTAAAATAAATAGCGTAAGTAACTATGGAAACATTGCCTTTTGAATGATGAAACGTAACTGTTCCTTTCAATTTTGCAAGATAATAGACGGTTTTTCAAAAAGTTTTCTTTCAGGGTTTGTTTTTGGGTTATTGGAAATTCAAAAATATGTAAGTGTATAATTTAATTATTATCCTTTCAAAAAGTAATTTTTTAGTACATATCTCTGATGAGGCCCAATCAGGCTGAAATAATTCACGTGATTTATAAGATATTCTATTTCTCTAATACTGCCAATTAAACAAATCAATTTAATTACACTTTCATTTGGCAAGAACTACAGCTGTCATTAATTTCACTCAATGTTTCCATAGTTACTTACGCTATTTATTTTACTGTCACATTTTGCCTTTTGAATGATGAAACGTAACTGTTCCTTTCAATTTTGCAAGATAATAGACGATTTTTCAAAAAAGTTTTCTTTCAGGGTTTGTTTTTGGGTTATTGGAAATTCAAAAATATGTAAGTGTATAATTTAATTATTATCCTTTCAAAAAGTAATTTTTTAGTACATATCTCTGATGAGGCCCAATCAGGCTGAAATAATTCACGTGATTTATAAGATATTCTATTTCTCTAATACTGCCAATTAAACAAATCAATTTAATTACAATTTCATTTGGCAAGAACTACAGCTGTTATAAAACTATAGTTTAAATGTCATATAATTTTTCAATTATTGAATGATGAATGAAACAAGAAAACATATTTTCGGAACGCATGGAAATAATTACTCAGAACCAAATGAAGTAATAGAGAAACAACAATAAGATTAGTCTTTTTCCATTCATGTTATCTTGGCGAATACTTTAATCCCACCAGTATTTGCAAATATAGTATGTACGAAGAATGATTCATAATAAAGTAAAGAGTGAAGTTTTGAGGTAGGAAATTATAATTTTGTATTTAACTAAACTTTTAATTCTGAACATTTTCTTGTGACATTATCCTGTATCTTTGAAAATATGGGTACTTTACTCTTAAGCCGTCTTCATTTCTCGGTGTCCACACTGTATACCATTCGAGATCAATTTTATCTTAAATTTCCCAATTTGATTTCAAAGAATGCAAAAGCATTCTGCGTCAATAAAAGTCGAAATGTCAAGTGTAAAGAAATTATGAATTTTATTCCAGACTTTTGAGGCTCACTGTATTCATAAATTCACGTTAGAAACGTTCTCTGAAAGAAGAAAATTCTATTCGTTTTTATAAGAAGGGTTCATATAGACCTAATTCAAACGTCAAATTAATAACTGTCATGACGATGATGGTTCACAATGAAATCTTCAAGGCCAACTTCGACGCCAGATTTAAAAAAACACTCTTTATAAAAGGGACAGAATATCAATTTTCTTGAAAAATGTCCTAAATTTTAATTTTACAATTAGAGCGAAGTTGATTATATCTAACTTTATTATCTCTTACCTCGAATTTGAGGATATTTTCAACTTAAAACACACTCTTGTCTTTAAAACTGTTAGCTAAAATAAATGTTCACTTATCTCGGTAAGGTACTATATTACAAACCAAATGTACTAGAAGACAACAGATTCACAACCGAACTAATTCGTCGAGTTATGCGGCTCGTCTAATGGATATTAATTTGTTTTAAACGAATGCCAATGACTTATTCAGAAGATTAGAACTATTACGTGCGGCTGTTGAAAAACCAAGTTGCCATTATGATATCAACTTTTATTGAATCAGTGGCAAATTCATTCGACATTGAACGCAGAAACAGTTATAAAGCAAACATTTTCTTGATAACAACCGAAACAATTAGTCTGTGTATTTTTGATTAGAGGAGAATTTCAAAGAAATGTTACCCGTTGCATATCAAAACAGGCAAACCTTGAATCACAAAAAGGTATGCGTTTCGTAACTAAATAATGGGTATTATCTATTCTTTTTGTTGAAATTTGACTAGATAATCGAATATACAGCGTGATCCGTAAAATGTAGTTTTTTTAATAACTTTCTTATTGTGAGAGATGTAACGAGCGTCTAAATAAAAACCTGGTCAAGTGGGTTGTGATTGAGAATTTATCCATTGCATTTACATTTTTTTAATAGCAGAATTACTAAATGTAGCCTACTTGACCAGGTTTTTATTTAGACACGAGTTATACTATCGCGGCCCTAAAATTTCGCACGATTTTTTGTCAAATAGCCTGAATTTCTCTAAATTATAGTTTTGTAGAACAGGCTTGAACAGGCTCTTTCCTCAATTTTGGCACTAAAGACATTTAACCAAAAGTCAGATTGTTTGGATATATTTTAAGAACAGCAAGATAATAAAGTATTAGAACTGAAATAACGGAATAAAGTAGCGACCAACCATCTAATTTTGCGATTGCATAACCCTTCTCTCCTTCAGAAAGCACGTGATTTGGCATTGTGTTGCTACAACTTTAGCATTATAAAGGGTGTTTCAAGATGACCGCAAGATTTGAATTTCGCGACATTTTCTTTTGATCAAAAGTGTTGCTCTAAAAATGTGACTACTGTCAAGTAGACGCATCCCGATTATCAGTCATGGAACGTTATACGACCGAACAGCGGATTTTAATAGTGAAAACTTACTTCAAAAATGGTAAAAGTTTAGCGCAAACAGTTCGCAGCATGCGTGCAATTTTTGGTCGACAAAACGCACAAAATTCTTCAACGGTTAAGAGATTGATCGAGAAATTTAATCGAACGGGCTCGGTTGTGAACGAGAAATCATCAGGTCGTCCTCGGTCAGGCCGGTCCATTGAAAATATTGCCTTAGTGACTCAATGGACTCAATGACTCAATGGTTATTTGTGACAAACCTTCCGGCACTACGGTCAACTGCAAGTCGAAGGATTATAAATTCTGATTTAAAGAATTCGATAACTACAAAAAATAATATTGATGGAAGAAGAGAAGCAGTCGCGCTTTCTATTTTACTTGAATCATTCATAAATTCTGTTTTATAAAAATAAATACACCTCTTTTACGTTTGTTTCCTGATACCTTAATAACAAATTTATGCTTAAATAAATCATAACAAGGATCTTAAATTCAGTTTATAACCTACACTTTTGATTGCATGTCATAATTCACAAAATACCGAGTTACAAAGTTAAAAATAGGTAAAACTTTATTACTTGATTTTTAAGGTGTACGCGATTTTATTGCAAACCACTGTACAGTCGTGTTCAAATGAGTGTTGTAAAGAATTTATACTGTGTAAACTTGTATGTGCATTCATGAAGAAGTTCAAAAAATTGTTGTGTACAAAACTTGTAAGTTTTGTTACACATACGGTTTCTGGCAATAATGATATTATTGAACACAAAAATAGAAAAACCAATTGCCGCTCAAAAGCAAAGATATTTAAAACGTAGCTGTACAACACCTTTTTGAACACATCTGTACACTTGATGATCACGCATCCAGATCTCAAACATATAAACTTTTGTTAGTAACAAGGTTGCCGCAATACTTGAAACAGATAAATATTGAATATTGAAACACTAAAGCCCGGTTTTTCGATCACAGTTTAACTTTAATCTTCAGTTTATTCCTATAGAAGCAATGAGAATAAACTGAAGATTAAAGTTAAACAGTGATCGAAAAACCGAGCCTTAAAAGGATATACATACTACGTTGCGATATGTCTGCTTGTAATTCGAAGCCATCTACCAATTGAATGGTCCCGCAAACTACATTATTAAAGCAGCTTACGCTACAACAGACGAAAGAAGATGGGACTGTATGCTGTGTGCAAGTGGATAAACCGAAGAGATGGATATAAAGATACATATACTGTGTTTCATTTCTCATCTACACCCCTGTATTTCTTTTTTGTTCAAAAAATAGTTATTAAGAAAAGTTGTTCAAAATGCAGACCCCACGTCTCCATCTAGTGCAGATCCTACGAAATAACCCTGATTCCCAAATTTGGGTTAAAGATTAAAATTTTTAATTCTGAACATTTCCATTTAATCTGATTTATTACTTTACAGAACACTGAAATCTAACTAACTAAAACACACAAAAACCAAGAATTAATATATTTCCTACAGAATCCACATTTATTTAATAGAAAATAGTATACCGGGTGTCCCACGCCATGTGCTCACCCTTCTAGAATTTGTATTTTTTAATCGATTTACATGAAATTCGGAAATGATAAATTAAGCAAAAAAAATTAATTAAGTTACGACCTATTGAAAATTTTAAATGCTGTGAAAATGTAAAAAATCAAAATACAATCAAAATAGTGATTTTCTGAAATTACTTGATTACATTAGAACGAAAATACACAATTCATAGCTCATTAAATAAAAAAATAAAAAAGTTTATTTTTCGTTGTCATGAATTACCATATGATACATATTCGAACTCGCAATGATCTGTATCATTTGTATCATGTAAATCAATGTATCATTTAAAATAAGAAAGTTGACATAACTTCTGGCGAAACCTACCATGCTCGAAATGTCGGAAAATTAATTTTTTTGCTTAATTTATCTTTTCTAAAGTTCATGTAAATCGATCAAAAAATATAAATTCTAGAAGGGTGAGCACAATACCGGGTATGTATTGTTCAGCGAGTGACGAAAATAACATTTTTTTAAGCGAGAGAACAGTTTACCAACGTAACGTTCGCGAGCTTAAAAAATGATTTCGACGAGTTAAACACTATACTTTTTCTACGTGTTGGGAAGATCTAATTCACTTTCTGAATCAGAAATCATGTTTACCTAAGCTACGAACAGCGCAAACTGACGTGATTTAATAATAACGCGATACAGCGACAGCAGACAACTAGACTGAGGTGAAAATTAGTAGGTAATTTTCGTCTCTAGTGACGAAATTTAACGTTATGAAATTTTTTCTCGCTAATAACGGAAATCAAATTTTCGCTGGAGTATTCGGTGACGAAAAATGTCTTTTTTTCCTACACTATTAGAAAATTCAATTTTAACGTCTCATCAGTAAAGCCCGGATTTTTAGGCAATTGCCTAAAATTTGATTTAACAAAAAACATAGGCTATTAAGTTTTAAACATTTCGATTACAATTTTAATTAGAATGAGATGTACAGGCTGTCGCTAAATTCCGTGGACATGGCTTAACCACAGATTCCTGGGCTCAAAATAAGACGATTTAACGCAACTTATCTATATCCAAAAGTGCTTTCAAAAAAGGGCAATGTAGTCTCTTAGATTTTTCTATTTTGTAACTAAACCGTAAGAAATATCAAAAATTAAAAAGACACAAAAAAATGAGCGACTCTTTCAAAAAATTAATTAATTAAAGCTATCTGGCAAACACAAAAAAAGTTATAGTAATATCAGGGTAGTGGCAACCCTGCTTTTTATACTAGCAGTGCACTGCAAATTACTAAAATCACCTGAAAATGTGAATTACGTTCCTGTGGACCCTTGTACCAAAAATCATCCAAATTGATACAAGGGTTTTTCTATTATAATCAAAATAATTTCTTTTCTCAAGAACTTTGAAGCAGAATTCCGGCTTAACGAAACACTTTTGGATATAGATAAGTTGGGTTAAATCGTCTTATTTTGAGCCAAAGAATCTGTAATTAAGCCGTGTCCACGGAATTTAGCGACACGCTGTATATTTTTTTCGGACCTATGTGCCTATTTTTACACTATTTTAAGTATTTGCCTAGTTTTATAGCTTAAGCGCCTACAACATTTTTGTTGCCTATTTTATGCCTAAAATACTACTACTTAGTTGTTAGCCGAGTGGTTGTTAGCCCGCTCGTCCGGGCAACTATTAGGTTGTGGGTTCGAATACCATTCTGGTGGATATAGGTTCTATGTGAGAGATAGAGTACTTATGTGTCGGATTGTGTTTCGGATTCATACCGGCTCCTTCGAATTGGGTTTTCTGCGTTTCCCCAGTTTGTAAAGCGAATGCCGAAGGAGAAATTAACATCTAAGTCGGTCGCTCCCGCCACTCCCCGACAAGCTCCGAGATTGGGGTATAAGTGGGTGAAAGAAAAAAAAATGGGCAATTATTGTATTAATTTTATGAACTTTTTTCTCTGTGTGTGGAAATACATATTTTCTTGTCAAAACATTTTAAAGGCACTGTACAGCGGAAAATAGAAATTAAAAATTTTTAAATTTAAATAAAATTACTTCAGGATTTCACGCTTTAATTATTAGTATAAACAATCTTAGGCGATAAGGGGCCCAAGCGACAAACTTTAGCCAAAATACTGACTCTTCTTACGAAAAGTGGCCATTACGATATCTACATTAAATAGTACATTATGCAACAAGTTTTATAAACGGCATTTTAGTCACGCGTTTTAGTTAGGCACGAGCGAAGCGTAGCGGGGCGAGTGTTTAATAAACGAGTGTCTAGAGAAGTTTATAAATCGAATTGCATACTATACTTTTTCTACGACCAACACAAAAATACTAAAATTCGGAAATTGTGCCGTGACGCCGTGACTAAAACGCACAAAGACACAGCTTGTCAATGTGTATTTAAAAGATCACTTAGCAACATGGAAACATATACGATAATTTGTGTGTTTTAAAGGTGGGACTAGAAAAAATAAATAAGCTACGCGATAAAGACCTAGAGCGAGTGAGAACCTCACCCACGCAAGGTGGCGGAGCCGGTCCAAAAACACCTCTCAATCCCCTGAGGATAGACAACTTACGTCAGTCCAGTGACTTAAATGAGTGGAACCAAAAGGAGGACTTGCACAGATGTCGCCACCTCGCACTCGCAAATTACAAAATGGGCTCGGTCTTTGAAAATATAAACAACACGGTTCCGCAGGAAGAAAAGATTCAAAAAATTACTTGATATTCAGAGAATCATTTTCGCGAACGGTTGCGTTTCCAATTTTCACATTCACATTCATGTAATTTTTATAAAATGTTCGCCGGATCCTTTTTGCGATCCGCTTTATTATTTTATTTTTATATGTATCTTTGTTCAAATATAAAAATTGTAATATTTTGTTTCTTCTTTAACTTTATCATCGACCCCTTTATGCGAGTGGCTATTTCAATTTAAATATTCCTGATGTGGGTGATTTAATAGAGTACGAAAAGAAGACCCTTCGTCTAGAGCTCCATAGAAAAATAGAAAAGCTCTAAAAGTGAAAGCTGCAAAGAGATCCTCTGTTACTGAGTTACTGTGTGGATTTTTGACTTAAAGGCCAATTTATGGCCCCTATTTAAAGCATGTTTTTTACGGTACATTCCTTACGGCGAATTATGTGTTCACTTGTACAGTTCCATAAGCCCCTAAGAGCCTCTATCCGATTTCTTAATAAATGACCATGTAACTAGAATAAGCATTAATATTATTTTTTATTATAAAACAACGAAAAAGGAGAAATTATTAAACGCCTAAATTTATTTAGGCTGCCTAAAAGTGCGTCTATTTCTTAGATATTAACTGCCTATTTGCCTGCTAATTCAGTCTTTTTAAGTGCCTAAAAATTCGGGCTTTACTCATCAGAGAGGAGAAAGCAAATGTTTCCACGGCTAGCCCGACAAAATGAACATAAATGCCTAGCCGAGAAAAGAATTCACGAAGCTTTACCACTAGGTGGCGCAACAATAATTTCTGGAATGCATTCTCATCGACATCAAAAAATAACAAACATAGGTTTTTTATTTAATTCCACTGGTATTTAGCTTTAAAAAGGATTAAAATTATCAAGAAAAAAAAAAGTCAACTTGGCAGCGGTGGGATTCGAACCCATGCCTCCGAAGAGACTGATACCTTAAACCAGCGCCTTAGACCGCTCGGCCACGCTAGCACATATTTTCTTTAAAGCATCTAGATTAGTAATAATTTTAATAATAAATCAATTTTAATATTTTTACTTCAAGAACGTTTGTGTGATATTAACCAAATTAATTATAATGTTGTGTAGGAAAAAAAAATAATGTGTAAACCATAGCGGTAAAGTGGTTTTCCAGGCCTCAAGAAGTGGCCAAGCTCGGCTGCGCCTCGCCACCTGACCACTCTTGACCTGAAACACAAGCACTTTACCACCGAGGTCTACAATACAGGGTGTTTCAGTGAAGATGCACCGGGGTAACGTTTCTGACATTATTTGGAACAAAATATTTTAATACAATTTTGCAATCGGAGCAACTTGAAATTTGCACTATTTTGAGTCAATGTTTTCATAAATACCGTAGCGATTTAAATTTCTGCCGCCGTGAAACAAGACGAGCGATTTAAATTGTTTTATGAATGGCACGCGCCTGCAAGAAGACGGTAAATACCTATCGTAAACGAAAAAAATTATGAGAGGCTTTTAAGTTTACCCTTGACCGCAAGACGTGTTAAAGGCGAACACTTTGAAAGAAGCGTGCGTTTTCGTCGCACTAACATTTATGCAAACCGTAATTACATCAAATTTGCCGAGTCTTAATAATGTTCGATAATTAACGCTTGTAACGGGTTTTTATTTATTCCTGTATCCAACAATTACTACAATTATGTACAATTAATAAATTGGGAAAATTAGTAACTAGAATTATTGCTTCCGCCGCGCCGGTCTGCTAAATTATTTGCCTATCAGACTGAACTTGGTCACATGAGGTAGAAACAAATTCGGAAGCGGGCAAATTACGAAAACGGCAATTACCTTACAACATGTGTTCGAATAATCTGCGTATTCTCGAAACGTGTAATCGCCCATCGCACACACCAACACATACACACACACACTTACATAATAAACTTAAAATAATAAAAATAAAAAGTATAAACTACACCAAGTAATTACTCGTCACTACAACGTTAACCAGAACGGAGTGAACGAACTAAATGTGTTTCATCATATCATCTGAGGCGCGACAGTTTATGGGGTAATAAAGTAAAAAACCAAACGTTAAGGCAGGTTAAGAATTCGGGACGCTCTCATCTATTGTACGTTTTAAAAATATACGATTCTCCTTTCCCTTCGATTATCTCAAAACTTATTCATTTAAAAATAATATATTATAGGAAACTTTTATTTCTTTTCACGATATCTACCAACATACCGAGTTTGGTGCATCTTCACTGAAACAGCCTGTATACTATTTTATAAAGGGTCGTAGAAAAATGTATTTACTGTAAATGCATTATTTCAGCTAATTTACAAGAATTAAGAATTAACATTTTTTACCCAAATTTGTGAATTGGGGTAATTTAAGACCCCATTGGGCAACCACCACAGATAAAAAATAAATAAACAATTTTTTTAATAACTTTTTTTGATCAAACAAGGCCTACTATGTTTTCTTAATTTTGTGTAATTTGTTTCCAATAATAGTAAGCCATGGCTTGCATTATAAAAGGTTTCAATTGAAAAATGTCTGTTTTAAAAGGATGTATCACTGGCGAAAATTTAAAATCGATCCGTTAATAAATTAAAAAAATACAGGGGTGTGTAGATGAGAAATGAAATACAGTGTACATCGATAAAATGCTTCTATATACAGTTTGTTAAATGGATCTTTTTACGCACGTCATGGACAAACGAGTAAAACCAATTTTTATGGGTAACTATTGTATCTAAATACATCAGTTATCAGATTGAAAAAGGAATGTCTTTATACGAATGTTTGTAAAGTAAAACTTACGATTTGTTTCCGTGTTTTAAAAGAGCGACGCGCAGCGGAGCGCTTTTAACGGCGCAAGTGCTTTAAAGGCTCTTATGCACGTGTATTATACGATATTTTTTATTATACCTGCGTTAAAATGTGAAAATTAGAAAGACATTAGCATTTAAATTCATTTTGTAAAGTTGCCTGTGGATCGCATTTTGAATCGTTAACGTGGGGATTATATGTGTTGTTCCTAGGCAACTTTAAAACACGGCGTGCTTTAATCGCTCTTTTTCGCACGCTTTTTAGTTTTAAAAACAGAGATTTTGATGCAGGTATAATAAAAACTAACATGTCATCATAAAGTCCCGTCACCCCAGTAGGTCTTAGATGTGTAAGGGCACGTCTTTTCTTAGAATATTGAATGATGTTTATAATTTGTATGTGTCACATTAGAATTAGAATTCGATAATATGAAGCGATGTGTAAATCTTTATCGTCAGCAAAATGGACACCATTTTCAACAACTTTTATGAATATGCTTTAATATTGAACCCGAAAAATGCGTAAAGAAATTATTTTCTTTGTTTAAGGCCGATTTATAAACGTACCGTTCCCGTTCCCGTTTGTCGTTACCGTTCGTTTTTACCGCTACCGCTGCTACTTGCCATTTTATAAACTTGCTGAAGTGGAACGATGAGACGTGAGCAATGTGACATTGAATAGTGTTGCCAATTCGTGGGAATTTTCCCGATTCGTGAGAATTTTTCGCCTTAAAATTCCAAAAAGGTAAATTTCTTGAGAAAAAAGGAATTTTTTTAAGACAAAATTACTTAAATTTTGAGGCAAATAATAATAATAATAATAATAATTTTATTGGCAAAAGTTAATTACATGGACACATATAAATTTATTACTTATAAATAAATGTCATTCTTTTTGCCAAAAGGAGTACAATCAGATTAACTCATTGAGTCGTCTGTTCCTCCTTGTACCCCTTCAAAAAGAAAGAAAAGAGAAGAAAGAAAGAAAAACAAAATCAAAAACAAAAGAACAAGAAATTAACTTAAGATTTTAATAAATGATTAGATTAACTAGTGTGCACCAGCATAAAAAACAAAAAAACCCAACCGATTAAATATGCATGTAACTACATATATGTAACATGACCAGATTATCTTAGGATGCTGATCTCATAAATTGGCAATATGGTTATAATTATTCGCCAAGCAGAAATTTCCTATGCTGAATTTTAAATGATCTTAATGTGATCGATGTCCAATCAAATAATATAGCGTTCAAGCAGTTGCCGACATTATATGAGAATGATCTTTTAAAAACCTCAGCATTGTGTTTAGGAACATCTATTAGATTTTTGCGTCTGATATTAATGTTGTGGACATCGGTTCTAAATCTTATCCTTGAGCTTAAATATGGTGGTGTATTGGATCTTACAGTTTTATGATAAAAGCATGCCGAATGCAAAGATCTTTTCTGCGACATAGTCAACCAGTTGGCCCATTTTAACGTGTGAGATATTCTCTGAAATTTTCTTATCCCATAAGTAAACCGCAAACACGAGTTCTGTAAACGTTGGATTCTGTTAACATCTATGTTTCTTAAGCATGAGTGATATACTGTATCACAATAATTAGAAAATGACAAGACCAATGAGTCACATAATAAGAGTTTAACTTTGTGATTCAATATATGTCTGCTAGAAAAAAGTCTTCTTAAGGTTCCATAGGCTTTTTGAAGAATAAGAGACACATGATCTGTGAATCTCCCTATCCAACATTACTCCGAGAACTTTAATTGTTTTTACCACAGGCAACAAAATACTTCCTATTTTTATATTAAGATCCTGATTAAGAATTTTTTTTCCAAAAACGATTACATTAGATTTGCTCGGGTTTATTTTTAGAAAATGTGATTCTGATATCTTTAGTAAATTTTGGAGATCTGCATTTATTTTAGTTACAGCTGAATTTAAGTACTCTTAAGGGAAAGAGTAATATATGAGCGTATCATCGGCATACAAGTGATACTTACAATACTGAAGAGCGTCAGGCAAACAGCTGGCATAAATGGCATATAATATTGGTCCTAAGATTGAGCCTTGAGGCATTCCAGAGTTTACCCGTCGTTCCGCTGATGCAGTACCTAAAAGTTTTACACACTGTGTACGTTCTGAGATATAGCTACGAAGCAGTTTCACTGCATCTTTCGACAACCCTATGTAGTTAAGCAAGGATATCAAAATTTCAAGATTCAGAGTATCGAAAGCTTTTGAGTAATCGAGAGCAACCAATATCGTTACACAATTATCATCGAGCGCCTTAAATATATTGTCGGTGATGTCTAATAGAGCGCTAGCACAACTGAATCCAGGTCGAAAACCTGACTGGTACATGGGAAGTATATTCATAGCTGAAAGATGATTTTGCAATTGTTTAGCTATTATTTTCTCAAATAATTTAGACAGCGTTGGTAAAATGCTGATTGGACGGAGGTCCTTATATTCTCTCGGTTGTTTAACTTTCGGCACAGGTCTTATTAAAGACTGTTTCCAGCACTTCGGAAATACTTTGGATGTAATACAATAATTTATAATATGAGTTAAGTACGGCAAAAGGAACGGGCAACACAAGTTAACCATTTTCAAGCCAATACCATCAGCCTCAGATTTAATCTTTAATCTTTAATTTTTATATTCCTTATGTTTTAGATCATATAAAAATTCATAATTCTGAACCAGTTCAATTAATAATATTTCTAACACATTATTATTAGTTGAAGCTGCAACAGAAATATTTTTGTTAGATATTAAATTACATTTTCAAGGAAGAACTCACCTGTATATGTATTCTGTATCAATTTCTGTATTTTCAATTTTAACTTCTTTTTTTTCTTTCAGTGACAACTTTTTGACTTCAACACTCACAAATACAATGTTCTTGTTATGATTAATCTGACAAACAGCTGATAATAGAACCCATGTGCGAGTAAAAGACGCTGATTGGGCAATGCTCAAGCGGCAACGGCAAATGTTGAAAATTGGTTATTTCGAACGGACAGAAACGATACACGGCAACGGTAACGACGCTTTATAAATGCCTAAAGCCTAGTCCACAATTGCCCGGGAACGAGAACTGGAACCGGAACGGGAACGTTAAAAAAGTTAAATCATTTCATAATCTTACAAGTGTCCACAATGCATCGGTAAGTACGGTAACACTAACAAAGCTCTGCAACGGAAACGTAAAAGTTGATACGTTCCCGTTGCGGAGGTTTATTAGCGTTACCGTATTTACCGATGCATTGTGGACACTTGTAAGATTATGAAATGATTTAACGTTTTTAACGTTCCCGTTCCGGTTCCCGTTCTCGTTCCCGGGCAATCTAACTTTCTTAAATTTGAACGGCAGCGGCAACAGTAAGCGGGAACGGCAACGGTAAAGTTAATAAATCTGCAGTTAAGCTATACCGACTCCTCGAATGAAACCGGATCGCAGGAAACACGTATCGCTTTATCAGACTAGAACGTGCTTTCAAACCAGAGATGATATTAAATTGCGATGATAAAGTTTTCATTCTCATTGAGTCAGCATTCGGAGATGGAAAACGTTGTTTGGTTAGCATCTCTGGCTTTGACCGCGCGATACGCGGTTCAACTAAAGCAGGATGAGAACGCCATCTCGTGAAAAGCGACTCACCGATGGAAGCTCGAATCAACCCGGGAATAATGCTGACTTTTCAAAAATCTCTCTCTGGTTTTCTTCAGAGTGGAGGCGAAGGCTTAAATAGCCGCCGCGAACGAAAAACAGACAGTTCCCGGTTTCCTAAGTTTTGTCCGCGTTAATTTCTCGTCGAAATTTTTATTCAATTTCTTTTTGTTCTAAGTTCGGTTTTATTTTTAATTTAATATTAAAATTTTCCAAAGTTTATTATCCAAAGTTAATTATTATTAATTACAAATGATAAATTTTAACGATTACAATTTCAATTGATTAATTGTAATTGCAAAAACTCGACAATTACAATCAATTAATTGTTAATTGCCGAAAAATTTAATTTGTGTCCAACACTGGGTATTGATCACGATTTTATTAAATAAAGTTTGAAGTACAAATAAACACATTCTTATTGCATGAGTGTCAGTTGGCATCGAGGCTACTAAGGTTCGGTTTTTCAATCGCAAGTTTACTTTAACCTTCAGTTTATTCACATAAGAATACAATTGTTACTATGGAAATAAAATGAAAGTTACAGTTTAACTTGTCATTGAGCAAGTTTCAATGAAATAAATCCAGTAACTAAGTATAAAATTCAACTCGTTGCTATGATTACCGATCATTACCATGTCTGATGACAGGGACAATTTAGACTTGCTAATTCGAAATTCGAGCAATTTAACATTAATGCTGGTGATTTGGCGAGCGTGTACCAAAAAATCTTATTTTATATTAACTGTAATTTTGTTGTTGTTGAATTAGATAATATAATAATACTTTTTTATTATTTTGAAATGATTCACACACTATTGATCTGACCATGTAAACTGACGGACTTGCGATAATTTCTTATTCAAATTGTCAAGTGCCGGAGTCACGTTGTTTTCTAAAATAGCCTTTAATAATAGAAAACTGTAAGTCTCTGCGCTACAATTTCTTTAGTCGGTAGGTTAGTCATTTTTTAACGAAATGGTGTCAAAATCTCAATTTTGACAAAAAGTGGACTTACGACATTTGCGAATTAGAGTAACGATTTGGAAAAATTATTCAGATCTGTTGTGAGATCTCAGGTATGAGATGGCTACCTACGATGAAGAAAGAAATTTTACATATTTTTCTATTCCTCTCGTATTAGCGTGTGTATCGGAGAACTTTGAATGTGTAAAGCTGGACGTTTCTTCAGACATGACACGAATATACTGTAGGATTTGTTTTTCGCCCATCTAGCAACTAGAAATTATGATCAATAACATTCGTGGCATAAAAATTTCACTTGTTTGTGTCCAAAAATTATTTTTTCATCCTGGACAGCCATGATTTCATATTAAAGATCTTAGAACAATTCTTAACAACTCTTTCAAATAATTTTTCCGCGTATCATGAAAAATAATAGTATTTTATATAACGAGTGGCTAAAGAGGTGCTTTTTTTCACGAGTGGGCCATTTAGAGCACGAGCGTTAGCGAGCTTTAGCTCACGAGTCAAAAAAAAGCACCGTTTAGTTACGAGTTGTATACATAATTTTTTGTAATACCATATTCTTAAGCTGAAGAGATTAAAAATAAACTTCGAAAGAAAAACGTCATATTGATCACAGTTCACTAGTACTGTTGTAATTTCTGGTTTCCAAGGTAAAGCAAGTTGTTATTAATCAAATTTATTTTGAGAACGTCATTTTGAAATTTAGTTTCGCTAAAAACTATAAAAGTGAGCGAAAATCAGTTTAATGAAGTGGAAGATATGTTTGGTACTCCGCGAAAAATTAAGGAAAGAGCGAAAGTCGCAAGTTTGGAATTATTGCCGGCTAAATCACGAAAAATTTATGAAGTCGAATACGAACTGTTTATGGCAAGATGTCGGAAAAATCGAGTGACGACCGTGACTGAATCTGCGATGCTAAATATTAATAAAACTTTTGTTCTTGGTGACTTTTTTATTTTATAGTTATTTTTTTATTTTATAGTAACTTCTTTATTTCACACTTTTAAATAATGACACATATTAGACACTGAAAACTGTCAAATAATGACAACTTAAGAATATGGTATTACATTGGTATTACAAAAAGATACTTTATTCTTATACTGATTTCCCAATATGTATTTTGATTTCCTGGATGCACGCGTATGGAAAACTATTTTATTATTGATGTCTCAAAAAAATTATTTGTGAAACTTCCTGCATCTCAAAATATGTATGTCAAAATTTGTCATACTGAGGAGATCAAAATATTTGAAATTGATGTGAGAGTAGAGTATCTTTATTTTTCAAGATACGCGAAAATATTATTTGGAAAAGTTATTTAGAATTATTTTTAGATTTCAAATATGAAATCACGGCTGTCTAGGATGAAAAAATAATTTTTGGATACAAAAAAGTGAAATTTTTATGGTATCAGTATTATTGATCATAATTTCTATTACGTAGATGAGCAAAAAACAAATCTTACAGTATATTCATGTTACACCTGAAGAAATGTCCAGCTCTATACATTCAAAGTTCCACGAAGCCAGAAAAAATTGAAAAAATGTGAATTTTTTCTTTTTAATTGTAGACAGTCATGATTTCATATTTAGAAATCTAAGAGATACAAATTTGTATAGTCAACTGGAATTGTGTGCTACCAGTTATGTGGATATTGCCATCCTTAAACGCTCGTTCATAATCAATTTAACATTAGACGCTATGCAAATACCGTGAACTTATTTTAACATAAAACATTGCTGTTACGTACGAATTTGAGAATCCATAGCAACATTTACAATTTGCAAATTAAACTGTCCTTTTTAAAATAGAACATGAGATGACAGCTGTCATGAATCTGTTCTGTTATTAGTGGTTTCGATATACTTGTATTACAAAATAATAGTGACTCCTTCAATTAAATTAGATAAGTTTATTCTTGTTTAAAATAAGTAAACTTAAAACATAAGGAAAACAGAAATTCTTTAATTCAAAACAAACACCATAACAAGTTTTCAAAAATGTCTTCATTTACCTCCATGCAATATCCTAAACGATTATAATAGTAGATTATATTATAAGTGAGAGAAATGCAAAATTATACATGAATGAGAATTTTGGCTCACGAGTGTATAATTGCCTTTCGCTCACGTATGATATACGACATTTTGTCCAACAGTTGCACTTTTTAACAACAAACAATCTTGACAAGATATTTTTGAAGTGACATTACTTTAAACGTCAAACAGTCATGGTCGGTCGTCATGGATAGTTGTTGATTTTGCACTATGAGTGACTAAAATTAAATTTTAGTCGCTAGTGACTGAAATTTGATTTTAGTCACTCAAAATCAACGTATAAAACACCTAAAAACATGCAACTGTTGGACATTAGTCGGTTATATTATAAGTGAGAGAAATGCAAAATTATACATGAGTGAGATAATGAAAAACGAACTGTAACATGCTATTTATGAAAAATCCAAAAGATTACGATAAGCAAGATTTAGACGATTATAAGGAAAATCTAGAAACTAGTAGTGCACATAAAAGAAATTATGATTCCTCAAGAACTACAGAAAACGAAAAATCCCGATATGTATCTCGTTGAAAAGGTGTTACGTAGACAAAGGAAACAAGTTTACGTACGATGGTTAGGTCTAGATGCATCGCATAACAGCTGGGTTGATTCCGCGAATATTCTATAAATGTCTAAAATTATGTTATTTATATTTATATGAAGGGGAGGAGGGGAGGGGAGGCCTTTTTGAAGTAAATGTATGACTAATATTACATTTTTTTGGTTAAAGCATAGGTATAAAAGAAAGCTAGATTTGAGAAGGGGAGGCCTTTTTGAAGTAAATGTATGACTAATATTATATTTTTTGTCTAAAGCATAGGTATAAAAGGAAGCTAGAGCTTAAAGTTATGTATTAGTATTTTCTAACCTCTTCAAGTGTTAAGTTGATTGATTATTGTAGTGTAGGCATCAATAATTATTAACCACATCTTATTTTTGTAGGGTCCTGCAAAATCTACATGTATTCTGCTCCATGGCTCTGGAGGTGCGCTCCATGGATACAATGGAACACTCTTGTCATTCTGTTTGGATTGTTGACAGAGCGTACACTGTTTAACAAATGTGATAATATCTTTGTCAAGATGAGGCCAATATACATGCAATTTGGCTATTGATTGCATAGCCGACATACCTACATGTCCGTCATGTAACATTTCAAGAATGGTTTTGTAAAGTTACTTTGATATACATATCCTACCTTTCCAAAGCAATATACCTTCTTCTAATGATAATTCTGTTCTTTTTTCATAAAATGGTAATAGCTCTGTTGTTAATTGTTTTTTATCAGGCCAGTATGTTTGAACGTAGTGACTCACTTGTTTGAGATTTTCATCAATCTCCGTTTTATCGCGCAGACGCCGTTTCGTGATTGGTAGCTTTGTTATTCTTAAGTGTAGTAGTTGTCCTCTTCCTGGTAAACCCACTTCTTCAACATCTGTCATCTTAGTACTTGGTAATGGTAAGCGTGATAATACATCTGCTGCTGCGTTTTCCCGTCCTGGATGGTAATTTATCGTATAATTATAACTGTTTAAAAGCATTGCCCACCTTAATAAACGATTGCTGGCTATTTTTGGGGTTTCCCGATTCTCACTGAAAATCCGCTCCAGTGGTTTGTGGTCGGTAAGCAGTGTAAAATGTCTCCCATATAAATACTGATTGAATTTTGTTACAGCATAGATGATTGCTAAAGCTTCCTTATCAATAGTTGAGTAATTCCTTTCAACCTTATTGAAAGTTCTGGATGCATACGCTATGGGCCTTAAAGTATTATCTGGATATTTATGACATAGAACTGCACCGATTCCATTGTTTGAGGCATCACTTGTTACGTAAATGGGCAACTTCTCGTCATAGTGTACGAGAGTATCATTTGAAGTCAAAATTTTTTTTAACTTTTGAAAAATTACCTCTTCTCGACGTGTCCATTCCCATTTCTGTCCTTTCTGCAAAAGTTTATGTAACTCCGCGCATTTTACTTGCAGATTTGGTATAAATCTACCGTAGTAAGTGATGGAACCTAGAAATGATCTAAGTTCTTTCACATTTCGAGGTGCATTTCGCGTATCGCTTTTATATGTTCCTCCGTTGGATGTAATCCTCTACAATCTATGATATGGCCTAAAAATGAAACGCTGTCCTTCATCCATATACATTTGTTTTTCTGCGTTCTTATTCCCGCTGCCTTAAGTCTATCTAGCACTTGTTTTATTCTTTTTAGGTGTAATTCTTCTCTAGGGGCCGTAATTAAAATGTCATCTAAATAACATACCACTCCATCTAATCCATTTAAAAAGCTGATCCATTATGCGCTGAAATAACGCTGGTGCAAAAAAGATACCAAACGGCAACCGTTTGTACGCAAAATATCCGCGATGGGTCGCTATTACCAAATATTTTCTAGATTCTGGATGGACTTCTAACTGTAAATATGCATCTTTAAGATCAATCCGAGAGAAGTACTGTCCTCCACTCAATTTTGCTGTTATATCCTCAAATCTAGGTAGCGGATAATCGTCAATCTGTACATGAGGGTTAATAGTCACTCTAAAATCCCCACAAATTCTTACGCTACCATTTGATTTCACCGTTACTACAATCGGTGTTGCCCACTGTATTGGCGTAATCGTCGTGTTTACTGCTTCTAAAACACCCTTGTTGATTAGCCGATTTATTTCTGCCTTTACTTGATCTTGTAATGCAAGTGGTACTGATCGTGGTCGACATGTTCTCGGTAAGACGTCGCTGCCTATGTGAATTTTTGCCATGTGATCTTTTATCCTGCCCATCTTGCCGTCAAATAGTTCTTCATGTTCCATAAGAAGTTTCTTCAATTTTTGGTTCTCCGGCGTATGAATATTTACTCTGTTATCTGTTTTATCCGCTGACTTCTGATCAATTTCTTTTTTATTTCTTGAATTATTTGTTGCAATCGTACACAGTCTTGCACCTGGAGGCATAGGTAATTTGAATGCAATACACCAATCTAAACCAAATAGAGGTATATCATCAGTGCTGACAATATGTAATGGCAATTTTTTTTTAACATTAAAAGCTTCTACCTGTACCTGTGCTACGCCCAACGTTTTAAATCGGTATACGCAATTAAATTCTTGCATTTTTTAAGGCTGGTTTACCAATTCTTTTCCATAGTGATTTTCCTGCTACTGCATGTGCTGCTCCGGGATCGTACAACATTTCAACTTGTTTCTCCTCAATAATTGCATTTATTAACACCTTGTTTGCGGACTTTATTTTTCGAATATTTGTTGTATCCGTTGAAGCAGAATCATATAAGTTATCTGATTCCTTGTCTGATTCACAGTCCTGTTCTCTTAGTCTTCTGGTCTTTTGTTTATTTTTCTTTCCCGAATCCATGCATACTCTTGCAAAATGGTTTAGTTTTCCACATGCTGAACATATTTTACCTCTTGCTGGGCAATCATTCTTGCTTCTATGCATTCCATTTCCACAGAACAAGCAATTAGCGTTTGAATTAGTTTTTCTCTGTCTGCCGTATTCATTTGTATCATTAGTTTGCTTGAATTTTCTAAAATTGTTTTTATTTTCTCGTACTCGATTGGTGTTTTGTCCATCGCCTTGTGTTTGCGATAAATACGATAGTCGTTGCGTATGTATACTTGCTTGTTCTATATATGTTCTATATATGTTCTATATATGTTCTTATAGCATGTGCTATAAAAATAGCACATGCTTCTACATCTGCTAAGGTGGTTGTGTTAGTGGGATACTGTCTAATGATTTCTTGCTGCCAATTTGAATCATTTATTCCAAACACTAATTGATCGCGTAAACGTTCGTTTAAGTTTTCATTAAATTCGCAATTACTAGCTAACCCACGCAGTGCCGTCAAAAATTGTGTCACGGATTCATCTTCTTTTCTTCTCCGGAATGCAAATGAAACACGTTCTGATAACACATACGTTCTTTTGCCATAATATTCGTTTAAAACAGTTACTATTTCAGCGTATGTTTTCGTTGTAATCATATCTAGTTTAAAATGATCCACCAATATCTTAAATGAATCCGGTCCTATCTTCGTCAACAGTAAATTACGTCTTGTTATTGCTGTAGCTTGAGTGTCTAATTCATGTATCGCCAATTCTACTTCAAACCTTTGCAAATAATACTCCCACTGTTCTCTTTCTGGTGCAAAATGAAAATGCTTTGTTGCTTCACTCATGTTTTATCCGTAATCGTTTCAACGTGTTTCGGTGTTCCTCGTCGCCAAAATGTAGCCAATTTATTAACAATAACGTAAAAGATACAAACTTCTTTGACAAGACAAGTATTGAATGATAATATCTTTTTATAAATCAATGCCTACTACATCTAATATTACTACAATTATGACTAGAGCTTGGAAAATATGTTTATGACTTTTAACTAAAATGCATATGCAAAAATGAAAATGCATATGCAAAATATAAAAGCATATAATGGAGGATTTTGACCAAACGGGAAGAAATTGCACCAAATTTTACTTTATCAATAATGAATAAATTTTCGAATAAAATAATATTTTGAATTTGTTAAAAGTAATAAAAAAATTCAAAAAATTGTAAGCCATAGAGACTCGAACCCGTGTACTCTTGCGTGCTAGTTAGCCTCGCTACTCGTTGCGCTACCGATAGCCAATTTTTTGTTTTGATAAAGTACCTTATAATTTAACGGTAAAAAAAAAAAAACAGAGCTGGGTAATTACTTGTACTTTAAATATAATTACAATTACAAAGTACCTACTTTTTCAAAAGAGGAATTAATTACAATTACAAAGTACTTTTTCAAAAAAGGAATTGGCAATTACTTTTATAATTACTTTGTAATTACTTTTATGATAAATCTTAGTGACATAATTGACCTACGTTCTACGTTTAAAATGTTTAAATATTAAAAGTGTTCAAGTAATCCAAATATATCACAAAATAATTTTCTTATTGAAAACCATATAAAAAAAACTATTATTATACAGGGTGATTCATAACATGTGCGAAAAATTTTAAAGGCTTATTCTCCGAGTAATTTGCGTCAAAAAAGTTCATATGAACATATGTACAGGGTGTAATATTTAACCGGGTCTATTCAATAACGCTGTTCCTATTGAATATATGTTGAATATTGAATATATATATTTAAAATCATTTTGAAATATACAGGCTGTTTCAATTTGGCTGTACGATGTATAACTTCGTTATTTTAAATGGAATACCCTATATTTTATAACGAATTTGAGCTTGTTAGGTTATTTTAGGGTAAGTTTGATAAAGGTTCCCTGCACCTAAGTGGTTTTTAAGATATTAGGCTTTGTTTACGGTTTTCCGAAAATACAGATGTAACTTTTGTAATTAATATCTCATTAACGAAGAAAGTTAGAATGCAGATATTGTGGTACTGTTACAAGCTAAGTGGAAGGTATCTACCGCAGTAACAAAATTTAATTTTCTTTAAACAGGGATCCAGTAAAAATATTTCCATTTCCACAACAAATGAAGGGCAATAATTTTTGTTTCTTAAATGGAACGGTGTTATTTTTATATCGTCGTTAGATACTCTATAAAATTATCTTTCAATTAGTTATACACTTCCCTATACCAATTACTGACAGTTGAGGAGGTATTTATTATTATTTCATAATATCTGCATTTTAACATATTAATTAAAATCAGGAGTGAGTATTTACTCAAACATGTACTTGTTTTAAGTAAACTAACAGTCTTATTCATAAAAAAATATGCACTATTATAAAGCCTTTATAAAACACTTATAAAATGTTTACCTCACAATGTTATTCATAAACGTTCAATAGTGCTACAGACCTCTAATAAAAGTGTTATAAGGAATTTATAGCTGGCTCGGGCCTACTTTAACGCTATTTTAAACCTAATATTTGAAGTGATTTGACAATTATATGTGTGTTCTTAAGATTTTTGTTAAATAAAGGGTTTGCAACAGTTATGGATACTATTGCGGCGATAAACAGTGCAAATACAATAAATTTGATTGCTCAAATTCAACAACGTCGAAAATAGTCTTATAAGGAGAGAATTAATCCTTTCTCTCTTTCGGATAACGATTTTAAAAGAAAATATCGATTAAATAAGGAAACAGTTCATGCTTTAAGTGTTTCTGCAGAGTCGTTTTTTTTTTGTCTTTTGTACCCTACGATGCCGAAAGAGCCGTCGCGATCCGATCTCGTTTAAGGGTCGAAAAACAGTCCCGAAAAGTACTCTACAACAGTGTACGTTTCGCCCCCCTGGCTCCCCACAGCGACGGGCGATCGCCACCAAAATTCGTCTCAAGGATCGTTCTAGAAGTCATATATACAGATTTCTATAGAAAAATTTCTATCGTCCGCAATATTAAAAAAGCATCTAAAAATGGAGGTTTTTCGGAGTGCATTCGTAAATGGGGGCGAAATCGAAAAATCCATTTCCCAGGAATATTGGCAATCAAATTTCGCCGTCGAAAGTATTCTTTGTGTTTTTTTGGAAATATGTACCTTCAAATAATGGCTGGAAATTCGCCAAGTGCTCAGTACGATTCTGATCGGTTCAGAACTCAAAATCCTGACGAATGGAACGGACCTAATAGACACCTTCACGTATTTAACGTCTGTCAAATGATCAGGACTGAAACTTAAAGGCTAAAATCACTAATAATGCATCATTTAACATGACAATAGTTAATTTGGGTTTATAGTGTGTTTATGAATAATACAAAACATAAAACGCTCAACAAGGTTATTGCGCGTTGTAACTATTGAACCTTTGAAGTCTATTTTTACGAATTTTTATGAATAAGACTGTAAGTTTTTAAGTCCTGGTTGTTGTTGTATTGTTAAATACATGATTATTTAATTCCATTGTTAAGGCTTGTGGTAGGTTAAACCGTAACGAGGGAAACAATTTTGATTGGTATTTTTACTGATTGTTAAGTTTTCTCAACTGATATTGCTTAATCACACGATTAACTTGATCGTGTGGTTAACTACGTTTCATTCAATTGGCCCTAAGACTTCTTGTACTAAAGTTTAACTTTTGTTTTATGTCAAATAAAAAAGTGCGCTCTACACATTACGACGAAGTATTTATTAATCATATTTGAATATTACAAAACCCTTTAAAACTGTAGGAACAACAAAATAATTCTAAGATATCTTGTAATTTTAATTGACATTAAAATGCAGAAATTAAGAAATAATATTAAATATCTGCTCAACCGTCAGTAATTGGTATAGGGAAGTGTATAGCTAATTGAATGATAACTTTATGAGGCATTTAACGATCAAATAGCTTTACTGGATCCCTGTTTAATGAAAAGTAAATTTTGAAACTGCTGTTACATCAATCATATTTAGTAGGCAATGTCTTCATTTTTTTTTCTGTTTTTAAAAATGTATACTTTGTTGGGTTTATTTCTCTCAATTAACAGAATACAACGCCTTTTTTATTATTCTTGGATGCATTCTTTTCTTAGTAGGCTGGGTTTCCACAAAGGCCGACAATTTTTTGTTTGTTTTTATTAAATATCAACTCTTGTTCAAATATTTTGACAGTTGCAGCCGCATAAACAGAGAGAAAGATAGAGCGAGCAACCTTTAAAGAGTGACAAAGATTACATAATACTGATACCACGTGGTTTGGGTCAAATTCAAAATTCTTTAACATCATTTCATATTTAAGTTTAAAACGCATTTTTTTCGATCAAATATGCATTTCAAAGGGTAATGAACTCAGTTATAAGTATAAATTAAAACCATCTTAAAAATAAGAAATTTATTACAGAAATGAAAATTACAAAATTAAAGAATATTGAAATGTAAGTAGATAATAAACACAACCCTTGATAAATCAGGGTAAGTAACTTAAAACCGCGAAAATAATACCATAACAAAATCACAATTTAAGCACTGCCGCACTAGAACACGCAGCCAATCCATGTGACCCCAACCTAGCTTTATCGGTGCTGGTTTTCTCTCTTATATTCGTCGCAATTCCTCTCACTTTTGAGCATATCTATCTACTCATCAAATCTTTATTGATATTTAATAAAAGCAAAAAAAAAATTGTCGAACTTTGTTAAAACCAGCTTACTAAGAATTAAATGCACCCAAGGATAATAAAAAAGGCGTTTTATTGCATTAATTTTATACCCAACAAAGTATATATTTTTGAAAACAGAAAAAAAACTGTATTTAATGATGATATTGACTACTAGGTTCAATTTAAAAGAATATAACTTTATTAAAGTTTTATTAAATATCAAGAAACCAACTACACAACTGAATTGTATACAAAAAAGTGTCCTAATAATGTCATAACAGTTTTTTAATACCTATAAAAATAAACGAGGTATTCGCGATTGACGAAAAGTCAAAAATGTCAATTTTTGTCTATAACTCGAAAACAAAAGAAGATAGCCAATTTTTGTTTACTCTTTTGACTTTATCTCCAAAAAAAAAAGATCGAGACTTGGCCACTAGTTTTTTTCTACCTCTTATAGTTACAGAAATGCCCATAAGAGACATCGAAATTGATCCATCCTGTACATAGAAGGGAAAATAGTTGACCATAAAAATAAAACGAGCAAGACATTAAGTTTTATTAATAAACTGTACTGCTTTTCTGCTCGACGAAATCAGATATGAATTTGGTGGAACGGTCATTATAGATCGCGCTCGAAATCCTGGGATAACTTCCACTATGAAAGGATACGTGTCATTTTACAAACAATGATTGCATTCAATATAATAATGCTGGCTTGAATCATTTAGAAAACCCTACGCAGAAGAAAATTTTTGCGTTTGTATACCATTAAAAATGTGGCTGGGTTTTTGCGAAGACCATAAAAAATTGTAATAAATGTACGTCAAAAATTAGTGCTTATACGAAGTTCATCCGATCTAACATTTCGACACTACATCACTAAAATTGAACTTTTAAAAATATTATGGAAAATTTCCCATGTTCAAGTAGCCGATGCTGAAAAACTACAATTACTTAAATATATTGAAAAAGGAAGATATTTGGATAAAGCTTTCAAAAATTGGGAATTACATGAACTTCCTGTCCTCCAACAAACTATGAGTCACACATGGAACGTTAAAGCGAGTAGTTAATTGGAAAAACCACGCTTCGGAATCGTAGGATTTCAAACTTGTAACGCGCCCACTAATAAAACCCTTGTTTGTTGACAACAGTCAACAAACGTACAAGTAAATAAGCAATAAAAATGTACAAACGACCACAACTTAAAATTTATTGCTAAAGAAATGACTGTCCAGATCGTTTACCTAGATTCCCGAGAAAAAGGCCATCCAGCTACAGCTGTGCATGCGTCCTTAACTACGCTACCTGCTTACTGTGATTTGCCGGCCGGCGCTAGCTGTTAATATCTACGAATTGGGTTACGGTTAAATGGCCTTTGCGGGAATTCACTCTAATTAATAATACTTTTGATTATGGCTCGTGATGGCTGTGAATACTACGTCGTGATAACCCGTTCTCTTGGTGCAGACGGTAAAAGCTCTGGAAAGAACACAGGAGCGGATTACATTAATAAAACGCACGAAATTAGCTTTATTTATTGAAAAAAAAAAGGGAAAAACTCCTGATATCTGCCTCTGTGGGGTCAGGTATCGTGAGCGTAAAACCCTTGCGTTGAAATAAAATATAAAGAAACAAAAATTACGATTTTCAGAAAGTACAGTATAACTCGCTTAATAGATTTCGCTTTTGTGGTTTTGGCATTTCAGTCTCTAGGCAATCGCTTCTAATTAACCGGCAAATCTTTCGGCAAAGACCACAGTTTTGCCCACACACATATACAGGGTGTGAAAGAAACTTTGTTAAGAAGATGGCTATGAATAGGTAGTTCAAATTGTTTGGCCTCGTGATTTCACGAAATTCGTAGAGACAATCTAACTGTTTTGATCTCGGAGTTAAGTTGTGCTGGCGCACGTGATTTCGGCAGCACATATAACTTGCCTCAAGCTAGTGGTTTAGGTCGGCGATTTCCCTGTACAAATCGAAAACAACCGCTAGTGTGTTTCCAACTTGCCGGAGAAAATCCCCAAGGGTAGAAAGATTCCTAAAAATACACTGTATTGGATTTACAGTTAGATGTGGGGAGTTGTTAATTGCTGTGGGTTGATTAAATTACAGAGGTGGCCTAATAATTAAAGAAACAATGGCCTACAAGTTTTTGTAAGATGAATGTCACTAGTGAGTTTTAATACTCGCTGAAATGTAACTAAAATAGTTTGATTAAAGTTATCTCAATGCAATGGTACTATGAACTTTACTGACTCTTTGACATTTAATTGCATTCTTCAGCGCACCTTTGGTGGTAATAACTGCGTAGGGATAATTTGATTTGTATTACTTAGTCACTAATTAATTAATACAAATCAAATTATCCCTACGCAGTTATTACCACCAAAGGTGCGCTGAAGAATGCAATTAAATGTCAATTACCTAAAGCCGTATAATCCGTGCACCACTTACGCGCACTGTCCACTCTGATTTAATCACTCGCGTCGCGACGTGCACGTGTTTGGTTTAATTGCCTTTCTTAACAGACTCTATTTAAACCGTACCGAAATAATGATTTAACTATAAAATGAATAAAGACTACAAGCGCTTAAGAAAAAACCCATCGAAGCCAAGTTAGAAATGAACTCAGCCGTTCTCGATAAAGCGTCAGTGCTATCTGCCTGTTTCTCGCGTCCCGTACTTTCAAGAAAACACTTAAAACACACCCCCTCAGACTTTGCAGCGAAATGATTTTAAAGTGAACAAAGAGACTTATAGGAATGACATTTTGGAACTAAAATTAACATAACCTCAAAATACGTATGAAATCACATGGAAGTGATAACTGTTAAAAAAAACAGCTTGATCAGTACGGAGTGCGGGAGGGCAAACTCAATCACTTCCTCATCATTGATCGCCAATTGAATAACTGCAAATGGAATGTAATCAGTGATTTTTAAGTAAATTTGAATCGATTCGCGTTCAAATGGGTCGTAAATGGAGGACAGCTTATGCCAATAAAATTTATTATCGTTATAAAAAGATGTCTCGACGGTAACAAACGCCTTTTCATATGCAATTTTATAAACACGACACGTATTACATTCTAATAGTCATCAGTAAATACACAAAAAATACCCAAGAAAAAGAAGCCGCAAGCAAAAGGACATACAAAGCACTAAAAAAATCTACTTACAAAAATGAAATATAAATGTCAGTAATATGGTCGCCATATAAAATGGAAACAAACATCACAATTTGCTCATGCGCGTTTTGATTATTAAGATTGTAATATTGTTCTGCCACCTATGAAAGTAGTAGGGTAATTACATTGTGAAATGACCTTGGCCATTGAAGATCATACCCCCTGGTCCAGTTCAGGCCAGTTTGTCGACGCTTCCTGCGGTTGAGAGAGGGCGTTGCAACTACCCACCGGCCTCTGCGCTTCGGTTGGCACCGCTGATTTTGACGTGCGACTGGACGGCTGTTTCAAGGTTAGGTTTTCAATTTAATCTGACGTTTTACAGACCAATCGGTTTTTAAATTTTACTCTTGGCTCGTGAGTAGTAAACCGTGAGTACGAATTTCGAACTACGTATTGCGCTGCGCTTACGGTAGTTAATTTAAACCTAAAATAAGCAGCCAATTGTAATTGTTTATTAAGAGTGTAAAGTGTTTTCCTTTTTAATTGAATCGATTCGCGTTCAAATGGGTCGTAAATGGAGGACAGCTTATGCCAATAAAATTTATTATCGTTATAAAAAGATGTCTCGACGGTAACAAACGCCTTTTCATATGCAATTTTATAAACACGACACGTATTACATTCTAATAGTCATCAGCGGTTTTTAAACGGTTTCAATTTAGGATTGACGTTGATTTTTCAAATGCCTCTAATAAATTTATTTTTTGCAATTTCGTACTTGCATGACCTTAGTAAATACGCCCCTAACGGGTCGAGCACTGATTTTGAATCACCCAGTATAAGTTATTTAAAGCAATAGATCGTATTCATAATGACTTATGTAAGTTCAATAATATACTGATGAAAACTACACAGTTTTTCTGTAAATGTAAGAGAAAGTTTTACATTATACTAGTACATTGTTTATTTACGATGATTTAATAATTACGTAGTTGAGTAGGTGGCATCCAAAATGTTCTTCTTGGAAAACTCAGGACATTTAAAAGTGTAACAGTTTTTGCCAAATCACTGACGTCTTTATTTTTGGCAAACTGTACCACTGCAAAATGCAGTCGCATTTGACTCTATTAATAACAGTGATACTGCATTTTAATGACAAATAATCGGCGGCTTAGCGCCTCAGTATATTTGATGTAATATTCATTCATCCACATTAGGACTGATAGTAATATTTAACAATCGATTGTGGTCAAGAAACGATTATTTTGGAATAACAGATTGTTTTAGAATAGGTGGTTTATTTTGGATGATATTTAGATGTATACATCTAAGGGTCAGTTTCATAATGGAATTTAAAGAAGACTTTAAATTTAGTCACTTTCAGATGTCGAAACAAATATTGAAACACAATTGTTTACACATCTGAACGTGACTTTAATTTTAAATTTCATTATGAAACTGGCCCTAAAGGGAGATTAGCAGGGCCGGATTAATATGACATGTGTTTCTAGGCTCCCTGTGTTTAGCTAAAACGATACGACCAGTGTTGGGGTATATAGTATACAATGTATATTATATTATACACAATCTACTTTGTAGGTATATTGTATCTGTACATAATATACTAGGATAAAAAAGTATATTGTATATTGAATATTTATACAAATTCTAGGATATTATAAGTAAATATCCTTTTCCGCCCTTGGGAAATATAATATTCAGTATATTATATACAAATTGTATATAATGTACAATTTGTACATTATATACATATTGTATATTATATATAAATATACTTTCATTTAAACTTGGTTTCAACAATCTCTGTTGCTAGTTGACATAAACAACGTGCGATTTTTTCAATTTTTTAACTGATGCTCCAGAAAATGATGATTTTAACGCATTAAACAAAGAATGTGAATCCTGTCTTTTAGATGAAGATAATGAATTAACTTTATTATTAAAGTATCCTAATTCCTGCTGTTAAAAATATTTTTCTTAAATATAACACTGTACTGCAATCGTCAACACCAGTCGAGCGCCTATTTAGTATTGGAGGACAAATTTATAACGCCAAAGCGGAATCGATTTTTTTTAAATCTCTAAACATACAATGTAAATATATTCTTATGATCAGTTGCGAGAGAAAAAACGTCAATGCATTGCAGGATATGAATTATGCAAACAAGCTTCATCAAAACAAATGTGCAACTGACAATTAAAAAATGTCATAAGTTAAATTTCTTTAATAAATACTTTGCAAGTATATGATAATCGCTTAGCACATTGCTTAAGATGTGAAGAAGGACATTTCAAATATTTATTACAATTTTTTCTTTTTTCTCGTTTTATTTCATCATAAATAGCTGGAATACATTGCAATGCATTGACTCCTTCTTTTTAAAATTGAATATAGAAATCTTGTATATTCAAAGTTAAAAAAAAACTCATGGTATACGCACACTGCACAGATGGAAAAAAAACTCAGTGTATATGTATATTATATACATATCAAATATATTGTATATGTATAGAGGTACAAATAAAATGGCTTATATTGTACATGTATATATATACATACTATGCGTTAATATATTTTTTAGATAAGGGGAGGCTATGAAAAACAAAATCAGAGTCTTAGCTTGATTCGAAACTTTTAATCTGACATTTGCTTCCTGACCCCTGTCAAATCTGTTACTTGTTTAAACGCTCTTGAACACTATAGTCATGGGTCAGCAAGCAATCCAACGGCATTTGAAATTAGTCGTTATCAAGTTAAAAAGTTTTAACAAAGCCTTATGTATTCAACTGGAAGATTTTTTCTACTATCGTCAAATGTATCTTGACATGAAATGCATTTTGACATGAGTTGATTTCATTTAAGCTACGACTTAGGTTTTACTTTTCATAGACTCCTCTAATCTAAAAAATATATTAACGCATTGTATACATTGTAGATCAAGTATACAGTATATGTTTAAGATATACATTTTTTTAAAGTATATGTACATGTACCTCAGATCCAAAAATAAAGTATATTACCCAACACTGGATACGACATTGTTGTGGTCCTTACAGTAATAGAGAGACGGAATGGCTTAAGCCATTCCTGATTTCCTGATTTCCTGGATTTTATTTCTGACGGAGATAAGTTCATATTTGCTCAAGTAAGTATATTTATATGACCATTTTTCCACATTCCTATATATTAAATTTGTTTTATTTTTACCTGTTTTTAGTTATTTTAGAGAGAAGAAACTTTTACAAGAAGACTTGAAACAAATTATTGTATACCACGTGTATCGTAATTACATAAATATTACAATTAAAAATATAGGTATTAAATTTTTTTTATTCATTTTTATCGTTGCTCATTTTTAAGAAGTCTAGATTCTGTTTTAGGAAGACCAGATAATAGATAAGATGTGCACAACTATGCAAACCTAAAATTCTTCTCTTGCACGATAATCTCATTCTTATATCTGTAGGTATTGCCATAAAGAAATTTTTAAGATGTGATATTGTAGCTGTATTCTATCTAAAGGTGTCCCAATAAGAGTGCCGGATTTGATTGTGCAAAAAAGCATAATTTATACAAAAAGTGGTGATGTTTTTATTTCTATATAAAGTATTAGGCAAAGAGTGAAGCTATGTCAGCGGTTAACTGCTAACAATTAACCGCTACATAAATATACTTAAATAAAAACATCACCTCTCTTTGAATAAATTAGCCGTTTTATTGCAAAATCCTTTTGGGACATCTTTACAATCTCCATAGTAAGTATTTAGCAAATCTAAAAGAGGGCCAACATGTGTATTCATTGTATATACCTACATAAGACGTATTCGTTAGATATACACATAATTTATGGATAGCTAAAGGATATCTCTAGACATCCAATGGATATCATAGATATCCATAAATTACATGAACTGGATATTGTAATTAACCATAATTGTACAATCGGCACTTAGTTTCACAATTAAATTTATATAATACATGTTTAATTTAAAAAGTATTTATTTTTGTCGTTTAATTTACATTAACGTGTGATATGAATGTTATAGGATTTCTTCAAACGTTGATCCTCAACAGGAAAAAAATGAAAAGTTAAATTCTGTTCCTGACGAATTGTTGAATTATTGCAACCGGAGCTTTGCAATAACAATAACATTTACTGGCCATGTCTAACGGAAACTACAAAAAATATGGAAAACTATGAAAAAGAAAGAAAGCAAAGAGGAAACCCATCGCATTAAAATAATGACAGCGTCAATAATTTACTTATTATTGTGCGACCACATTTACGTTTAACGTAACATCTAACGTGATTTTCAAAGTCTAATTTGACTAGTTTGGTGTAGTTTTTACTTGTGATATGATAATAGAAAAGAAAACAAATTTGATATTTAACTTCAGTGCAACCGCAGATTTATGTCAAAGTAGATGTTAAAAATTACGTTAGGCGTTACATCAAATGCATATCTGGCTGCGGCATTGGAGTGATCGAAAACTAATTTACAATACAAAAAATACCCAAGAAAAAGAAGCCGCAAGCAAAAGGACATACAAAGCACTAAAAAAATCTACTTACAAAAATGAAATATAAATGTCAGTAATATGGTCGCCATATAAAATGGAAACAAACATCACAATTTGCTCATGCGCGTTTTGATTATTAAGATTGTAATATTGTTCTGCCACCTATGAAAGTAGTAGGGTAATTACATTGTGAAATGACCTTGGCCATTGAAGATCATACCCCCTGGTCCAGTTCAGGCCAGTTTGTCGACGCTTCCTGCGACTGGACGCGCTGTTTCAAGGTTAGGTTTTCAATTTAATCTGACGCTTTACGGACCAATCGGTTTTTAAATTTTACTCTTGGCTCGTGAGTAGTAAACCGTGAGTACGAATTTCGAACTACGTATTGCGCTGCGCTTACGGTAGTTAATTTAAACCTAAAATAAGCAGCCAATTGTAATTGTTTATTAAGAGTGTAAAGTGTTTTCCTTTTTAATTGTGTATTACAGTCTTTTTCTTTTGGTTTCCCCTTTTGTCAAATGTTTCCGAATTTGTCAAATGACTTTCCAATCTGTTCAAAGTATAGTAGGCCTGCGGATTGGAAAGTAATTTGGCAAATTCGGAAACATAATTGACAAAAGGGGAAAACCAAAAGAAAAATACTGTAAATTGTGTTAACTTTAGCTACGATTTTAATTTCTACATTCACGCACACCAGTGAGTAAAGTTTCGCCTCTGATTACACAGCTATGCAACTAAAAAATTTCTGTAATCGTGATAACGGTTTCTGCTAGTTATTTGTTCACAGGTACCAGGAAAAATAATATAAAAAATCCATCACATCAGGTTTTTTTGTAATACTTATATTTATTCACGCAAATGGTTCAGTAAAAGTCTTCAAGGAAGAAAAGTAGATAGAAATTTCAAATTTACGAAGCAGAGATATTTTAAAAGGATCTTTTCAAATAAAACAAAACTGACTTCAAGTCACCGCTTATACCAGAAGTCGCTATCAACTCGCTTACTTTAAAGAGCATGCAACAGTTTTCGATACGTTTTTGAATTGTGGGACTAATGAAGCGATTTGTGAAAGCTTTACCTAAAGAAAACTTTTTCAAGTATTTCAGGTCAAAATTCTAAAAATTATCTGAAGCAAAAGTAAAAGATGGCATATTTATTGGGCAAGATATATGAAAATTGATAAAAGATATAAACTTTCTGTCAACGATGACTGATACAGAAAAACAAGCATGGAAACCTTTTAGAAATGTAGTTGAAATTTTCTTGGGAACGAATAAAAATGACAATTATGTAGAAATTGTTAAAAATATGCTAAGTAAATTTGGAAAAATTGAGTGTTGAGTGTTGAGTGTTGAGTTTAAAGGTACATTTTTTTACATTCGCACTTCGACAGCCAGACCCAGATAATTTGGGAACATTTAGTGAAGAGCAAGGTAAAAGATTTTACCAAGACATCAAAGATATGCAAAAGAGGTACCAATGGAGCTGGAATGTTAACATGCTAGCTGATTATTGTTGGATGCTAAAGAAGGGTGATGACGGATATGAACATATGAGAAAAAGTTTGAAAAGATCATTGTAATCAGGTAGTTGTTAGCCGAGTGGTTGAGTCCGCTGGCAACGGGCGTAACGCTCGGCCGGGCAATTATTAGGCGTGGGTTCGAATCCCATCCTGGTGCATATGGGCTCTATGTGAGAGATAGAGTACTTATGTGTCGGATTGTGTTTCGGATTTATACCGGCTCCTTCGAATTGAGTTTTCTGCGTTTCCCAAGTTTGTAAGGCGAATTCCGAAGGAGAAATTACCATCTAAGTCGGTCGCAGCCGCCACCCCTCCCCGACAAGCTCTGAGCTAGGGGTTAAAAGTGGGTGAAAAAAAAAACACCGGAATTAACTAATCGCGGGGTAGTTAATTGTAATTTAGATTTAAGAGGTATTTTATATTTATATTTAAGGATAGGTTTCAACTTTGTATTTGATTGCACCAATTTAATATGTATTTTTAATGTCAAAAAGGTGGCGTTTTTCTTTTAAACATTCAACCTCCTTTTGTGGAAAATCCTGATGTGATAGAGGAAAAAGTACAGCAAATTTGAAATCAGCGTATTAAAATTAACAAAATACAGGTAATGTAGTATCAGAAATTTTTCATGACTTTCAAAATGCATAGTTGTGTTATTATCGATTCATTTTCTGCACGATCTGGTCGATTGGAGACGTCGGCTGATCGAATTACGTTTAGTTGAACAATTGTCTTTTGGCGCCCTTTATAAGTTTACCACCTTAATCAACCCGCCCCTTTCTCCACTGCTGCTAGCTGGCCCGGCAGGGGGGACCCTGCTAACCAAAGCGTGGATCCAACGGCTTCGGCCGTAGGTGACCATTGTGGACGTTTGATAGAGTCCCCATGGGTGTGACGTGCCCACCGTCCCGAGTTGGCGTACCAGCGCCTGGTTTGCACAAAACCTAATCTGCAGGACGCGGCCGATTGTTCGGTCGTGGCCGAACTTCCAACCAATGAAGTCAACTGGTACCGTGGGGACCGGTTAGCCCGGAGGATACCCTCCTCTCGTCTGGAGTGGAGCGAGTAGAGGGGACCTCCGCCGGTCGACTGGGTTGGACTCACGGGGGCAGTGGTTGCTAGCCCGCATGCTTGGGCTAGGGATGATGTCCATCCATCCCGACGTGTGAACTGCGGATCTCAGTTCCGGCACTAGCCTGGTTAGCTAGTAGAGATTAGATAGGTCTCCCTTGACCAGAAGGGGCGTGGGGCGTGCAACCCCGGACCACTCTGGTAGCAGTGAGTTGGAAGACACTTCATAGTGCCAGCCACCGAAAGGTGGGCCCGCCCTGCGCGATGATTGGGCGTATCTCAATCCGATGGCTCTGGTCGGGGCCCAAGCGGATAAGGGCTAATTCGCTCAGGAAGCGCTTGATGAGCGTTACGGTGTATTATAGGGAGCTGTCTGATCTGGTCTGGTCTGTTACTAGCTGGGCTCAGCTGATCGTAGAATCGGCAGAAGCTTGTCAACTTGAACCGTGGTAAGTAGAGGCAAGTAAATTTAAATTTAAAATTTGGTGACACTATGCCCGATAAAAAATTTAAATACGACTAATTAATTGATAAAAAAAATATTCCTTTGTTTACTTTTGCGTATTTTTTACGTTACCATAGAGCCAGCAAAATAAATTGTTTAAAGTTGTATTCAAACTTATTAGTTTATTAAATAAACTCAAAAATGCAGGTGTAGAGTTGTTCCAGATTCCTTTGCTCATAGTAACACCTGTTACATAAGTTTTGGGAAAAATTTTAAATGCTTTCTGTGACATAGTAAAACCAATATATCTAGTCAACTATGGCGAAACATGTTGCTAGGGGTTCTGTCAATTTGTTTAACATTTCACATTTTCGTTTGTCATTTGCGAAATGGCGTATAAGCTAGATTTGCGAAAGTCCATCTACAACCTGGTTGGACAGCTGCCTACACGAGATATAGTAAACTTGTTTCGCGGACAAAATATTTCA
The DNA here is from genome assembly GCA_958336345.1 of Dorcus parallelipipedus. Classification (NCBI taxonomy): domain Eukaryota; kingdom Metazoa; phylum Arthropoda; class Insecta; order Coleoptera; family Lucanidae; genus Dorcus; species Dorcus parallelipipedus. Next base: position 41,477,701 of record OY284475.1, read on the forward strand.
AAAAGTATCATACATCGGACAATTCGGGAATGCGAAGAGGGAATTCCATGTATAAACCTACCTGAAGTTCAAGTCAACAGACTAGTCAACCGGTCCAGAAACACCATTGGAGTGTCTACCCGCAAGCTTTCCCGTCGTTTCCGTGTTTCAAATGCTACAATTTCTCGTTACATTGCAAGAACAGGCCTAAAATACAGAAAACGCAAGAAATGCCCCAAGTAATACTCCCGCACAATTGGCCAGAATCCCTGATTGTTGCCGAGCTTTGAGACGTCGCCATTTCGCCGACAACCGGATCATAATCATGGACGACGGGAAATATTTTACCTTTGACCTTGCAAAACTTCCTGGAAATGCAGGCTTCTATACGGATAATATTGAAGACAGTCCCATTAACGTAAGATACAAAAGGAAAGCAAAATTTTCTGAAAAAATTTTGGTATGGTGCGCCATTTCTGAGGCGGGCATATCTAGGTCCTATGTATGCCCTGTAAGAGGCCAGGGAGCAGGCAGTGAATGCTGAAGTATACATCCGAAATTGCCTATCAAAATTGATTATTTCTATTAATCAGCATCATGCTAATGATGATTACATGTTTTGGCCTGACCTTACAACGTCGCATTATGCCAGAGATACGCTAAACTGGTTAGAAGCCCACCATGTGCCATATGTTCCCAGAAATGATAACCCTCCAAATGTCCCTCAGGCAAGGCCAATTGAAAATTTTTGGGCCCTATTGGCAAGAAAGGTGTATGATAATGGTTGGGAAGCCCAAAATGAACAATTGCGGCAAAGAATTCTTCAAAAAATTAGAGAAGTAGACTTTAGAAAGCGTCCAAACCCTGATGCGACATGTAAGACAAAAATTACGTCTTATTGAAAATAGAGGCCCCCTAGCAGCAATATAGCAACCAGGTGTTCAAGTCTAAGATTTATTGGTGATTGTTATGTTATGTTTACTTAATAAAGTTCTCTTAAATTTAAATAATACCCTTCTATATTTTTCCCAAAACTTACGTAACAGGTGTTACATAGTACATTTTGTTCATAGTATAGACCGTCTAGAAAGTATCCGGGATATATTGCTTATTATAAATATTATACTATATTTATGATATTTTTAGGAGTACAGTATTTTGTCAAAAACATATTTTTCAAAGAATTTAACCAAAAAAAGTGACCACAGATGTTGAATGTTAACACTTTTAAACAAACAGAAATATTTGAGCAAATGTGTCAAATTTGAGAAAATCGAAAACTGATCGAACATATTTTCAACAAAGGGGTGCATAATTAAAGAAAAAGAATTTGTAAAACTGTTTCTAAAAATGTAAGGAAAATATAAAATAACAGCATAAATTTTGAAGCATGAAGCACCAAATCTATTCAGGATGCAGTTGATTTGCTTTCAGGTTCCCTGAACGTTTAATATAACCTTGAGGATTAAACTGATATTACATAAAAAAGTAGCTCGAGTTGTTTTCCTCCATTGTAACTGTTTCTTTCATAAATTCAAAAACTAGAAGTTGCAGTGTTATTTTCTTTTTTCCGGATACTTTCTAGACGGACTACAGGGTTATCCACATAAACCGTTCGTTAAAAGTTTTCAAGGTTGCAGTTCACGTAGATATTTGAAATTTAAGGAGCAAGGGTTCTCCTTAGAGATCTCTTTAAGAGTAAAATTATTGTTATTTAGAAAAGATTCTACTTTATGGATGTAATCACCTTTGTTTAGGATGACGAGACAAGAGCCTTTATCAGCTTTGCTCACGATCAAGTTATTATCTTTGATTTTCATTTTTAAATTATTAAAAGTGACTGAATCTTTGCTTCTATGAGTTTGTGAATTACCAGTATTCAAAATCTCAGAGCATCTAAACCTGATTTGTTCACCATCGAAAAATTCAAATTTTTCAATAATGCACACAGTAAAAAATATTTTGTTAAATTAACTATTAGTGGGCCAAAATGTAAACGTTAAATAATTTTAGTCACTGGTAACAAAGATTTGGCATTAAATTTACTTAATTTAAATGATCGCTGGTAGTTAAATATAAAAGTTTACTTTTTACTAAATTTTTGTAAAAATAACTCATTGCTGTTTAATGTCATTTGATGGTATATTCAACACATAAAAAATGTAATTTTGCATCCTACTGTAGTATATATACCCACTATCGGTGCAAGATCTATGTTTCTTTTTTGTAATTTACACAAATTAATAAAAAACCTTTATTATGTTAACGATATATGTCAAGACGGTGTTTTAACTTCTTGTAAAAGTAAAAGAAATACGATTTTAATCTAATTCAAACATATTTTTGTAGTAATATTTGCAACGTTTTAATTTATTAAGAGAACTCTACAGACTCTTGTAAACTTTACTAAAAATTGTCGTGGACCTGTCGGAAGTGTATTTTCTTGTCAGATTAACTAAATATTTTTTACTGTGTGAATTCAGTATGAATAAGAAGGTTTTTTAATATAAATTTATTTATCTTGGGTTTCATTGAAAATTTAGGACCTTTATTCAACAAAGCGACCTCGTCACGAGTGAAGGGAACACTAGACAGATTCAAAAAGCGTTTATGAAAATGTCTTCCACATCGTGACTTTTCATACTGTTAAAGGTTTGTCGTTATTTTAGTTATAGTTTATGTACTTTTAAGCTCAATTTTCAAAATTTTGTAGATTTGAAAATGGTAGTTTACCGAAACATGTCATCTGGGCAATAACTTCTTTGATGATTAGAAAATAAACAGATTTTACATGACGACGTTTTTTAATAGTGACTTAAGGCAAATACTTTTCCAAATTTTTCTTATTTCGATAGTCACTAACATCGCATGGATAATTCATTACATTTTAAACAAGCTAGCCTGGCTTCCATCCTACACGAATTTTTGAAATTGACGCTTAAAAAGAAACTTACGTTTTCCAGAATATGGTTCCTGAAACAATGTAAAGTGCAAAAAGTTTGGTCAAAATTCATCTTTAACAATATGAAGACTAACTTAACTTTGGGCCCAGCCCTTAAAACCATAACGAAGACAAGACATCTGCGGCTTAACCTAGAAATAAAAGAAGCTTACTCGTGGCTACAGACACTATCTAGATCAATTTTCTTTCTGCATTCGGAGATTGTGAGCCGCCTCCACCCCCTAGAATGGGATGTATTCCAAACTAAAGTCAAGAACATTACTTTTGCCCTAGGTTCTAAAAAGTTCCAATCACTTGCGAAGAAATTACATATCCTGGTTTCAATATCAAAAGCTTCCACCGTCAATCAAGTCACTTCACCAGACTCTGTTTTCCAGAGCCCTACATCTACTAATAGGGCTTTCAACAATAAAAACCAAGTTATACCAACAATCTGTAAGTCTGCCAATTAAACTTGATCAACTTCTTTCCAACACTACGTTCTCTATAGAAAGCCAAAGAATGTTCACCGGTTTGGAGATTCTGCCACCTTCAGATGCAAACCTGGATGACAATTGTGAGATAGATCGTTCTTTAACTAATGCTGATGCTAACTATCATGTCCCTACAATTACTGTAGACCAACACCAGCCTTTAGACAATTCTCTTATGCTTGATTGCCAAAACACTAACTTTACCCACAGGAGTCAGGAAAACATTTGTAATATTGTCAATTTTAATAACTTTGTCAACTCTAACCATAATTTAGATCACCCTGAGACTAATCTTAACTTGAATAATGTTAACAATCATTTTTTGCCAAATTGTCATGTTCGAAACACAAATAATTGTAATAGTTCTTTAGACAATAGTAATAGTACACTAACTCCTTGTTTACATAACGAAACTCAATTTAACATGCACACAGGTTCATCTAATCAATTGAGAATCATCCCTATTTATAATTCGTCTAACCAATCTAAGTATTTAGACTTTGCTACCCCTACACCATTAAATGACCCTAATAATAGCTTTTTCAATTTTAACCTTGATAATTGCAAATCTAGCCAAACTATTTTTCAACCATTACAGTTAACACCTACAACTGAACATTTTTACAACTTCGATTATAACGTCAAATCGGTATTTAATTCACCTATTACTCAAATCCATAATTTTCATAAACGCTTTTTGAATCTGTCTAGTGTTCCCTCCACTCGTGTCGAGGTTGCTTTGTTGAATAAAGGTCCTAAATTTTCAATTAAACCCAAGATAAATAAATTTATGTTAAAAAACCTTCTTATTCATACTGAATCCATTATTGAAAAATTTGAATTTTTCGATGGTGAACAAATCAGGTTTACATGCTCCGAGATTTTGAATACTGGTAATTCACAAACTCATAGAAGCAAAGATTCAACAAGGCACTCAGATCTCTCGTCTTTAAATTTAGAGATAATCCTTTGATTAACAACATCTTCTTTGCATGAACCCAATGACCCCTCGTCTTTATGGGTTACCAAAGTATAAACTATAAACTATAAACTTGCGGGCTCTTTAGATTCCAACTTAAGAGAACACCTTCCTCTTAGCTCACAAATTTACAGTTAGAAATTCGAAGGATTTGGTTAGGAAATTGAGTGATTGCAACATTAATCAGAACTGTATTTTAATTTCTTTAGGTGTTGTTAATCTGTTTACTTCCATACCGATAAAAGATTGCCTGGATCTGGTTAAAGAGTTACTCCTAGAATCTGAATGATCTGACGAGAATGTTCAATACATTTATGAACTTCTAGAAATAACCTTGAAACAAAACCTTTATCAATTCAACAATAAGTTTTATGAACAATCTGATGGACTGTCCATGGGTTGTAACCTAAGCCCACTCTTAGCTGATATTTTTATGAGTAACCTAGAATCAAAATTTTTTAACTCTAATCACCCGTTGACTCACAATATTAAATTTTTCGCCCGTTATGTAGATGATATTTTGGTCGTTTTGGATGGCGACGTCACTGTAGCTACTAATCTTCTTAACTTATTTAATACTTTCAACAACAATATCAAGTTTACTCTCGAGATTGAAAAAGACAAGAGCATCAACTTTCTTGATGTCTCTATTCTTAGGTCAAATTCATCTTTAAACTTTAAAATTTTTAGAAAACCGACCAATTCTGACGCTACGATTAATTTTAATTCTAATCATTCACTTCAACATAAATTGTCAAATTTTTATTCGTTTTTCTACAGAGCTTTCTCTATCCCTATGAGTCAGTTGGATTTCACAAGAGAAATCAAAATTATTATTTCCTTTACAAGTCATTTCTAATCTTTTCTATAAAGTCAGAAATACTCTTATCAACAGAGCTGTTTTCCCCTGATTCGAGCTCAACCATTCTTCTGCCGACACTACTTACATAGCTTTACCTTTTGTGGGTATTCTTTCTGAAAAATTTAAAAAAGTTTTGATGGGGTGAAAATCACTTTTTCGAATGATTACAACTTAGTGAACAAACTCTCTAATTCTAAGGATGAGATACACTATAAGAACAAAAGTGGCGTTTATTCCATCACCTGTCTGCAACCCCTCTGTAAGTCTACTTACATAGGTCAAACCGGTCGTAACCTTGCTACCCGACTAAAAGTACATTTTGCTTCGGCTCGACTGGGTAAAACTGACTCCAACTTTGCCTCACACCTTATAGAATCGGAACATTTGGTCGACACTAAATACTCGGTTAAATTACTCCACCAATTTCCAAAAGGTCTTCAACTTAACATTGCTGAATCTTTAGAAATCGTTCTGGCAACAAAAAACAGACGTCGTTCTCCTCAATGATCAGATCTTTTTTCCTCATTTCAACTTTTTTGAATCCATTAATTGGAATATCACTTAATTTGTCATTTAACTTTTTTCACTTTTTTCACTTCTTTTAATTTAATTTGCCATCTGCTGTTACCTAATTTTTGGACGTTGTCCAGTTGAATTTTGTCGTTAATCGATTTTTAGACTACGGTCTATCCTCCCCTTTTTCTCAATTTGGGGTTTTTTGCTGTTGGTGTTTCTTGGTTTTAGTTTTGCTTTACTTTAAATTAATTTAATTCCATTTACTTTTTTTGTGCCTATTTGCTGTTAACTTAATTTGGGTGTTGTATGGTCGAGCTGTGTTTGGTTTAGCTCTGTTTTGGCCATCTGCTGTTATTCGATTTTTAGACTACGGTCTATCCCCCGTATTTTTTGGTGTTAACTTTGTTTCAATTACAGCATTTCGTTTTCTGGCTTCTGCCTTAATTAAATTTCGGTTTGTCCCCCCCTTTTTTACGTTAACTCAATGTTTGGCTCTATTTTGTCGTTAATCGATTTTTAGACTACGGTCTATCCTCCCCTTTTTCTCAATTTGGGGTTTTTTGCTGTTGGTGTTTCTTGGTTTTAGTTTTGCTTTACTTTAAATTAATTTAATTCCATTTACTTTTTTTGTGCCTATTTGCTGTTAACTTAATTTGGGTGTTGTATGGTCGAGCTGTGTTTGGTTTAGCTCTGTTTTGGCCATCTGCTGTTATTCGATTTTTAGACTACGGTCTATCCCCCGTATTTTTTGGTGTTAACTTTGTTTCAATTACAGCATTTCGTTTTCTGGCTTCTGCCTTAATTAAATTTCGGTTTGTCCCCCCCTTTTTTACGTTAACTCAATGTTTGGCTCTATTTTGCTTTTTGCCTATCTGCTGTTACCTTAATTTTTAGACTACGGTCTATTTTGGTGGTCTTTGGTTTAACCACTTTTGTTGTTTGCTTTTAACTATTTTGGAAAATTTTTGAAATATTTTGAAAATTTTAGTGTATTGCCAGGTGTCAATAAATTTTAGTTTATTTGTGTAGTTTCTAAATTTGAATTGTTTTTGTATTTCGGCTCCTGTTTTACGGGGTTGCCAATCTGCTGTTAATGTCGATTTATGTATATTTTAATGCGTAGACTTTGGTCTACATGTGTTTTGTTTAACTTAGTTTGAGATTTGACTTGTTTTGTATTTGCTTTGTTTCGGCAACCATTTTTGTACTAACTAAATTCAAATTTTCTGTTTTTTAAAGTCTTTTAAAGTATTTAGTAACTTTAATTATTTAGTCATCTTTTGTTGGGGGATTTTCACTAATTATTTAGGTTACCGGTTTGAGTGTCACTCAGCCTTAATTAGAATGGGCGCATTCAGGGACGCTCAGCGGCTTAGCTAAGCTGTAATTTAGTCAGCGTTTTCTAAGTGTCAGCACACAGTGATTCCCTGAACGAAGTTCTGAATGGCAGCTGTCTCACATGCTTGGCTTACTACATGGGCGAGTTAAATAAACGGTCAATCCCGTCAATCTGCACAAAATCGTCAAGTCAACGGTCAGAATAAACTGCCTGACCAATCATCGACTGGAAAAATTGAATACAGACTCAACCAATAAATTTAAATTATGCCCCCACCACTTCTTTTCATAGCGCTGAGGAACTCAGCCTACAATTTGTGCGCTGTGTAAATATCTCAGCGGCTTTCTTTCAGCGGTCTGTCAGCTTGTCCATTCAGGGAAGTTGCTTACTTAGCCTCTCAGCCGCTGAGCGTCCCTGAATGCGCCCAATGTCTTCCACATCGTGACTATTCATACTGTTAAAGGTTTGTCGTTATTTTAGTTATAGTTTATGTACTTTTAAGCTCAATTTTCAAAATTTTGTAGATTTGAAAATGGTAGTTTACAGAAACATGTCATCTGGGCAGTAACTTCTTTGATGATTAGAAAATAAACAGACTTTACATGACGACGTTTTTTAATAGTGACTTAAGGCAAATACTTTTCCAAATTTTTCTTATTAGAGTAATAAAATTTATCCTTTTTCGTTTTATAAGATCACAAGCATCCCGAGAAAAGGATGATCAAAGAACAATTAAAATTTGTGAATTTCCATTTACGAAAATCTATTTTCTTTGGTTTACTACAAAATTTGTAGTAACAGTAATCATTGTTATAATTTCCATGCTACCTTAACAAAATTAAAAATATTTGACCTATTAAAATTGCAATTTTCTATTAAAATTGTAATTTTCTATGAATTAAATCGAAAATGTTTCATAACACAAAAACTGTTAAAGTTAGATATAGGGAATGCTAGTACAGTTCGACGCAGCATTTAATTCCACATACTATTATTATTATTATGTATTATGTATTATGTATTATTATGTATTAAAATATTGGTCGTTCGGTGTGTTTTAGACACCTGTAGCTTAATAGATTATGCTTATGGAATTTTTAAGAACCTTAAAGCTTCAACCACAATATCAGCTATTACAAATAAAATTGCTTCAATCATAGCTGTGTTATAATTTTTTGAAAATCGGATTTCAGAATCCAAATTTTTAAGATAATTAAAAATATCTCAAAAATGATGCATTTTAGAGATAGGGAAATGTATTGCAATTTAACATATTTTTATCTGTAGAATGAAAAAACGTGATAAAAAAATATAGCATTCCATTTAAAATAAGCGAGTTGACAGCCTCGCTTATTTTAAATGGAATGCTATATTTTTTTATCACGTTTTTTCATTCTACAGATAAAAATATGTTAAATTGCAATACATTTCCCTATCTCTAAAATGCATCATTTTTGAGATATTTTTAATTATCTTAAAAATTTGGATTCTGAAATCCGGTTGTACCGGAAGTGATACAAAGACAATTTTATTTTATTTAAAGAGATCTCTACGGTGAACCCTTGCTCCTTAAATTTCAAATATCTACGTGATCTGCAACCTCGAAAACTTTTAACGAACGGTTTATGTGGATATCCCTGCATATGTTGTCCCATTAGAATGTAATTTAGAATCGGAAAACGTAATAATATACAGGGTGTTCCATTAAAAAAAAAAGTTTAGTTTATATCTCGTTTATCCGATTGTTTTTCTGCGAGGACACAGAGAAACTTTGAATTAGCCCCTATAAGTTTTGTATTAAACATTTGTTCCTAAAATCAAAAATAAAAGAGTTAAAGGGGGTAGGAATTCTCGCGTAGTCACCCTATACATAATCGCAATGTTTTTGATGGAACATCCTTTTGAGGAGAAATATTTTTTAATGATAATTAACAGGTGTTGAAATGTTTTCTAAAAACTCTAATCTACTCCTATTAATGAATTCCTGTCACAAAAACCCCCTACATGTTCTTTTACAACGACCTAAATGAGGAGAGTTTTTCCGTGTGTACGAGCCCTGCGTCAAACAAAAGTATTCGCCTACCTCTCTTTGGTAAAGAAAGGGACAGTTAATAAGTTGCTCAATGCTCAATGGTAGATTATTTTTCTAGAAAAATAATAATAAATAAATAGGAATTATGTATATATTTTTAAATAAAAGTTTTGATATTTAAATTCTAATAATGAGTTTATTTTCAAAAACAGCTACACTAACTAGACGAAATACTTTTGACGCAGGGCTCGTAGTTCACGTGGTCAAGCCAATTAAGAGGCAATTTTTTTCATGTTTCACAATTCTCAACACAAAAAAACCAAAAAGAATTGTGAAACATGAAAAAAATTACATAATTTTATTTGACGCAAAAAACCCAAAAAGAATTGCGAAACATGAAAAAAATTACATAATTTTATTTGACGCTTAAACAATCCATAGTCGTTTCATATTTCTGTCTTCTTAATTGGCTTTATCATGTAAACTACATAAGGAAAAACTCTCCTCATTTAGGTCGTTGTAAAAGAACATTTAGGGGGTTTTGGTGATAGGAATTCATTAATAGGAGTAGATTAGAGTTTTTAGAAAACATTTCATATGGTGTTCCATTTAAAAAAATATATTTTTTTTTGTCCACCCGGTATATATAAAAGGCTACTGCAAAACTGTTAGTATATGTGAAATCTACATGAAAATGCATATAAGAACAATTTTTAAATTTTTTGAATCGGTTATCGTGGACATTTTATTTGTGGTTTTTAAGCAAAATAGTATATTATTATACAAGTTTCACAAGAAGGCTTATTGTAACACGAGTGGGGTTGGGGTACGACTAGCGAAGCGTAGCGAGCTAGGAGTGCCCCAACGGAACGAGTGTTACAATGCCTCTTGTGAAACGTGTATAATATACTATTTTTTCTACTTTGCGTCACTTATTGAACAAAAATATGAAAAATATTGGATCTTCTTAGTATATGGGGAATTTTAGTTGTAATGCGTGGCAACACTGAAAACCTTTCGTTTTAATCAAAAGTCACATTAACAAGTTATTAATTTTACTTATTCAGCTTCATTGTGAGTATATTGTTAAGTAACAAATAAATACTGAGTTATTTTGTAAAATCTATTAAATATTTTCAATTAAAAATGACTAAAATTTCCCCAAAAACAGTTTCACAATGAAGCTCATTGTGACACAATGTCACAATGAGTTCATTGTGAACGCAAAGTAGAAAAAACAATTTATAACATCCCGGATTAACTTTTAAGTAGTAAGATTTGAATGCATTCATAGTTTTAAAGCGTCGTGAATTTTGAATGCAACTGTACCGTAAGTATGAATATTTGTGGAACCACCAGGTTTCAATTTACAAGGACAATCAAATTTGCCAACATGTTCATAACTTTCAGTAACATTGTTGATAGCAATATCAGGAATATTATTGATAATAGTGTCAATAACATTGTTATCAACAATGCTAATATCATTGTTACACATCCTTAAAATTCATTACAGCTTTTTATTAGTAACAATGTTAATGTTAATGTCAAATTGTTATCTACGTTTCCAGTGCCAATCAAATGAATGTTATTCTCATATTTGTTACTAGCATAGGATTTTTGCTATTGACATGTTTTTATTATTGTTTCAGTGAATAGGCACCTTTATGCTCGCGACAAATGTCGCGGCGCGGCGCCACGCGGTTTCATTGAGATATTAGCGAAATAGTCAGTGATTTTACCATTTATCCTAAGACGGCGTGTGTAAAATTCGAAAAGTGCACTTTTTGTTGCAACTTTATTTAGGTTTACGATTCTCTCTTAATATATATAAAAAATTCGATAAGTGCACTTTTTGCTTGTAACTTTCTTTAGGTTTTAAAAAATTTGAAAAGTGCGCTTTTTTACTTGAAACTTTCTTCAATGTTAGTAAGTATCAGAAATAGGTAAATTAAATTAAAAAAAAATTGTTCCATTAAAAATTTTGACCAATTTTATATCAATAATAAATAATAATCCTTCACAACCGACGATTACAAATTAATGCTCGCTTGATGAGTAAAATACTCCATTCCAGAAATAGTTACACGTTGTAGAATTTTTAACGATATCTATAACTATAATATACCTAATTATACTGTATACTACAGAATATTTATTGCAATTGTTATATCATGATTTATTTCATTTTAAATAAATACATACGTCAAGTAATTAATTAATTTGCACAGAACTTCGAATTGTATTCTCCTCCTGAGAATAAATTGGGTTGGGTTCCTATCCTGATTCCCCTTAACCTCCCCCTAATTTTTGGGAAATCGACATTTTTTTTTAACTACTGAATATAGACTAAAATGATTTATACTACTTCTGTACCTCACAGGTAAAGAATCGTATCTCTATTATCATAGATTTAGAGAAAACGAAGTTTAAAGTTTTAAAATGCAGTATTTTTTTACAATAATGAAATAAAATAGCAATGTAACTTCTGGATTATTTTATTAAGTACCTAATTTAACTAACATGTTTTACATTACAACTAGCAGTACCATGTTCTACCGGATAAGAAATATGTAAACGCATTTAACCAAAAACTGGAGATACGATTCTTTACCTCTAAGGTACAGACTTATAGTTTATATGTTTGCGTACAACGTGATCTATTTCATTTCTCCTAAATTGCTTATTTCTTAAAATAATATTTTCTGTTAATGTGTATGACATCGACTGTTTCGTTAATTTATTTTAAAGTAATTTCCACATTTCAGTTTAAAAATAGATCACCACGTAGCTTATACTTTATAAAACATTTATAGAACATTTTACATCCGTTTTCCAGTCAAACTAGTGCATAAATTTTGAAAAAATGTCGGAGTTCTTTCCTCCTATTATTTACAAGAACAAGGGAAGCATTTTCCGCCATTTTGAAATGAATCGCCCAAGCAGGCCATGCTTAACTAAGGTACTAAATCAACATACTTCGTATAGATAAAAAAAACAGTTGGAAATATTATTTGAAGTGACGTTTGTCAAAGTTACTGTCAGTGGTTAAGGAAATTGAGTTTAAATATCGTATCCCAAACTTTTATCGCAATACATTTAATGATTCCGCCTTTCACGTAAAAGAAAAATTCCGCACTTCTTATAATAACAACTTTTTGATTGGTAAATAACTTAACTAGACATAACCTAATACACTTTTAAATTGAAACCAGTGACATTGCGGTAAACAGAATTCTATTGAATTGAAACTATTGTCTTCCTTATTGCACTTGCGACAATTGTAAGATACAATTTGTTTGACATGTTTTGACAAGCAGGTTTGACAGTTACATTAAATTTCACTGAGGGACCCAAAATCTGTTCTTGTCAAGAACTTTTTAAAATGCAAATTGGAACGAATGATTAGCGTTAGCTAATCTAATGTCAGTTGGCCATGTATAAATTTTCTCGTACGGCCACCTACTATAAAAGAGGGCAGTATTTAGTACCAACTTTTAAAAATAATCTACTGAGCGGGAAAAATTCAAATGCCTTTAAATCGTTAATGAAAGCATGTACTACTTACATTTACAAAGGAATATCGACGAAAAGTAAAAAAAAAAAAATTTCGTGACAACTCACTTATGCAAATAATGTATAATTGCGTAAATTCTCGATAAATAGCTAATAACAAAATAATTGTTAATGAATGGATGTAATATCAACATTACAATGATAGTTTATTTCCAAGTGTCTCGGGTTGTGCACAGTGTATAGAACAAAGAACGCGCACTTTTAATTTTCATCTACATGCGCATCTTGCAAATTGATTTATTGGTTGAAACACTTGAAACACATAAATGTTGCAAAATCTTATGTACGCAAATAACATTCAATTTATTTGAATGAACAAATTATTTCACTTTATGAATAATATTAAATCACATGGAACAAAAGAAACAAGTATATTACACCAACCGCGCTTTCACGCAGTACATACATCATTAATTAAATAAATAATATTAGTTTACCTCGTTTCAAAGTTCAAGGTTCACAATCGTAAACATACACGAACCGATCTATTTCTTATCACATTTCTGCATCTGTCGTTATTTGTGCCGCCTTTTCGATTTTTGTTTTGCGTTATCATAAGCAGGTGTTCAAGTGCAATACTAAATTGAGCAACGACACATTTCTTAACGGGCGATAAAAGGCATGCGCCAACACGCTCGCTATCGGCTGTACTACGCGAATGAAAACTATGTAGTGTTATTAACGAATGAGAAATTGTATATGGTTGGTGATAGAATAAATACATAGGCCGATTTAAAACAAAGCGCTGTCTTTACAAACATGATAAACAAATTATCTGACACTGGTAGTTTCAGAGCGGTCACTTTTAAAACCGCGCACGTGATGTTACGTAATGTTAGCGTGACATATTTTTTAGAACATAAAACTGCAGGTATATACGTACTTTTACGTCGTTCAAAAGACACTGATTTACTTGAAAATTTATGTATCACAATATTCGTCCTATACATATTGCTACGTTATTCTTAATTGAGAATTTAATTTGTTTATTCTGATTCTTTCAGAATCAGGGCGTAATATTTTTCTTTTGTTTTAATTTAATAAAATCTATGAACGCTTTTGGGTTCTTTGCACGTAGATAAATTAATTAATTAAATAAAATAATTCTGATCAACTTAAAATTCTTTATTAACTTTGAATGCAACAATAGTGACTGTTTGTTTGTTATAGCTGAATTTAATGTAAACTAATTTCCTATACTGGCAATTTGTTTAAATACGTAATCACAAAACAGTTGAAAACAACTGAACGTGTACATATTTATTGTTGTTTTTTAAAAGCAAATCCAAAATGTTTACTTATAACAGCTTACTTATAGTAGCTTTGTAATCTCTCATCTCACACATTCGCAATTGTTCTTAAATGAATGGCTATGTAACTCTGATTTTAGTTATCAAACAAATGAAACCGTACACGTTATAAAATTGATTATATTGGACTTGCTCCTGTCTGAGAAGTCTGACTTCGGAGGTGCCTTCAAGAACTGAAAATTCTCCACGATGCGATGGTGTACAGTACACCCAGCGGAACTGTTTTTAGACTGGTATGGGTGTGTCAGTCTCATGATGGCGATTGCCTCTTTTAATGATTCCCCTCACATTTGTTTTTCTTAACAAAAATTTTTGTTTCAATGATAGCAACGTTTTTGTTGAAATACTTTGGGACCATAATTTTTTTCTTTAATGTGCAAAATTTAATTGATGTATGATGAATCACGAACTAAATTACAATTAATATATCAAATCATAAATACCAATAATATTGTTACAACAATTTTTAAACTCCAAAACTAAAACATAGCAATATGTTAATAATTTTAGATAATTAAACTTAATTTTCTTATAATAACATAAAACTTGATTATTCACACACAAAAGAACGATAATAAACTTCTCGAATTGTAAGATAGGAAATACCTCTTCTTTTCCGACAGCCCGACACCCATGTCCCCCCGTTCGCCGTATTATGAACACCATAAACTATACAGCTCACATGATCTCACATCAACGATGACATCACTAGCGGGCCTTTACACACGACCTTTCCTGACAAAACTAGAGCGTCCTCGTTCTAGGTAAATAAAGATTACGCATTCACAAACAACAAAACAAATAACACTAGGGCTAGTGTAAATATGTGAAAAATCTGATTCGTAATATACTGAACTTTCTGGAAGTAAAGAGAAAGAAAATATAAATTAAATTATTCTGTCTCTCTGCACGTCGCTCTTTTCAACTAGACAGCAGGGTCCTGGAATCTTGGTAACTGAGAAAGAAAAAACATTATAGTTTACCCTTATAACGGCCGGTATTATCAACGTTTTAAGGACACCTTAAATTTAAGTCATGTTTAGATTGTGACATTTCTACTTAGTTTGAAGGAGTATATAAAATCAATCACATTCTAAACACGTATTAAATTTAAGGTCTCCTTAAAACGTTGGCAATACCGGCCGTAAAAGTTTTTTTTAGGATAAATCCTCGCAGGCACAGTCACCGTCAAGTCCCCGTAAGGTCACAGATCAGACAAATATTGCTGATAAATCAACACATCGCAAGCATAGTCACTGTCAAGTCCCCGTAGGGTGACAGAACAGACAAGTGCTGCTGATAAATCAGCCCCTTGTAAGCATAGTCATCGTCCACGCGGGTATGCGGTGATGTAAAGGCTCGCTATCTATTGTCGAAATGCTGCCACCGTTAGTATTCAATTCACCGTGGTCATCGTCAAGTCTCTGTAGGGTCACAGAATATAGTATAGTCACTAATCATATGGGTATAGTCACAGACTCACAGACATTCATGTATCGAGTGAGCAACTGAATTTTACCTCCAGTAGGCTTTGAAGGTAAAACTTCTTGTCTGTGATTAGTGCTGCTGTTTTTCAGAATCAATATCTTACCGTGGTTACCAAACTTTCATGTTAAAATAAATACACAACAAGTAGTTGCCAAATTGTATATAAAATCTTTTTTCTACTCCCACCTTTAAAACACAACTTATCGTATATGTTTCCACGTTGCTAAGTGACCTTTTAAATACACATTGACAAGCTGTGACTTCGTGCGTTTTAGTCACGGCGCGCGGCGGCGGCATTCAGTCACGGCACAACAGACGCGGTGCGACAACAGGCAAGAAATTTTCTATTTTGTCGTAAAAATACAGTGCCCTTCTTGTGAAAAAATAATTTTGTATTACCAGTTTATTAATATAACTTCAGATAATAAAATATTTTCGGAATTTTAGTATTTCTGTGTTGGTTATAGAAAAAGTATAGTATGCAATTCGATTTATAAACTTCTCTAGACACTCGTTTATTAAACACTCGCTCTGCTGCGCTTCGTTCGTGCCTAATTAAAACTCGTGACTAAAATGCCGTTTATAAAACTTGTTGCATAATATACTATAAAGTGAACATAATATTCACAAAATGTGCGAAATATGACCACCATCTGCTTCTAAACATGTTCTAAAGGTTGTCCACTTGTGACAAAATACTCTCGAGATTCAGTCTTGAGATTCAATCACCAATGGACAAAGGACTTGAGAGCACTCTCTGAGACGGAGCTGAGAGTGCTCTCAAGTCTTTGTCCATTGGTGATTGAGTCTCAAGACTGAATCTCGAGAGTATTTTGTCACAAGTGGACACTTTCCTTTACTCTTGTTTTAACTGAACGGAATACGTATGTGAGAAGATCCGGCGAGTTATCGATGTTGTTTATCATGTTCAATATTTTTTGCTGAAGTTTAGCTAAATTTTCCACTGGTGTTGCATAAATTGAATTTTTTTATGTGGGGCCATAAGAAAAAGACACATGGAGTCACATCGCAAGATCTCGCCGTTAAACTCTCTCAGAAAATGTATATTTTCGTGAGCAACATGCACAGCTGTGCCATCTTGTTGAAAAAACTTCATGAATTTCATCATCCAGGAGATGATTTATAAAAGGAGTCAGTATTTCATTACGATATCGCATCGCAGTTATTGTTCCTAAAATTTATTTTTTAAACTAGGAGTCAACTACCAAATAAACAATTACCCTGAAAAAAAATTGGTCCAATTATTCGTCTTTTGCTGATAGCTGTCCAAACGCCGATTTTGTCAGAATGAAGCGGTCGTTCCACAAAGACATGGGGGTTTTCATTGTTCCACATTCGCGTATTTTGCGAATTTACGTAACTCGATAAATGGACCAAGCTTAATCTGTAAAGAAAGCTTTTCGAACGCTTTTTCTTGATGGTCAAAAATGTTTAAAAACCAGTGACAAAAATTTGTTCGCTGGAGACGATCATTTGGCAAAATCTCATGCATTGCTGTCAGTCTATATGAATATTTGTGTAAATCCTTTCTCAAAATGGTGCGGCACGATCCGTAAGATAAATGTAATTGTTGAGATAAGCGTCTAACCGAAGTTGAAGGTCCATTTTCTATTATTTCTCGAGCTTGTTCAATTATTTCTTCAGTACCCACCGGCAGACTTCGACTTCTTTTTTTTCCTATCAACGCTACCAGTATTGCGAAATTTAGCAAAAGTAATTTAATATCAAATGACGAATCTGATCGTAGATAAAGGGAAATTCTGGACACTGTTTTTGAAATTCTGCAATGCAATCATGAATTGAATAAATCCAAACACCATCTACTTTCTGCCATTTCGAATAAAAGATATATTTTTCCATAATTTTAATTTTTTATTTTAAGAAAAACAATATTCGGATCTTTTTTTTAGAAAATTAATGATTTTCGAACTAGTAAAAACTTTTATAAAGAATAACATTTTTGAAATAATTGCGCCGCAGCACAACTATTTTAGCAGTCGAAGCGGACAAAACGTGTTATCGCAAACAAGTAAATAACATTTTTCTCCAAAGTTGAAAATAAAAAAGTTTTTTCTCTTTTCTTCTTTTTCAGTCCCTCTGGGACACTGTGTATATATTTCTAAATTCATATTTACCATAGAAATGTTTTAATAACAGTACTTTAGTAGTAGTTGATTTTGTTGTAAAACTTGTCACGTACATTTTGAAAAATGTTATTATTTTTATTATTATTATGATTATTGAGAGTAGAATTTTTTAGTTAATAGCTTTTCAGTTACAATAGTAGAGAAATACGATGATTGCTGTCTTATAATGTTATGAATTTAAAAACGAATGCTAGAAGCTGATAACTGATAATGTCATTGGTTGTAAAATTGAAGTTCTTTTCAAATAATGTCACTTAAACCACCCTACTATTTAAAATTTAGAAATTCATAGCGCCCACAGCGCCATGTAGTGCATCTTCCAATTAATTATATCTCTGGACTTAGTACTTTTTATGTACTTTGATTTGGTTTTTGTTCTAAGTTCCTATCTTATTTTGTTTCAAAGTTAACACGGAGGAGAAATGACTTTAAACAAGCACAAGATTTTTGTCATTATCTCAAAAATAAATGAAGACAGTTAAAAATTGACAACATCATTGCCACTCAAGCCATGTTGCCATTTCAAATTTTGAAATCCATGGTGCGCACAGCGCCACCTAGCGGATATTCTAAAGTACTTATATCTCAAAAGTTAGTATTTTTTATGTACATTGATTTGCTTTTTGTCTGAACTTTATATACGAACGTAAAGAAAGGATGGGTGTTAGAATAATCACACAATGCTTTTTAGCTAAATAGCTAACAAACCGTTTCCCACAACAAGCAAAAAAAATAGTGAAGTTTGCCTCCTCCGTTTGCTTTAAATTCTTCCTTCCGCTTCTTATCTAATTGATTGATATACAATATATAATAACGGAAGGGTTAATGCCAGCTAAGCCGTTATTTACTTCTTTTATTTGCTGTTTTTCGTCTTTGGGCTCCTTTTTATGGTGTCGGTGTACCCAAAACATAGTAACGCTGTCCAGTATTGCTCGTATGAGTCTGAAACTCCAACCAAAAATTTCGTGTATCATTACTCCATGGATTAGGGTATCTATTAGGAATTTAATTGCTTTCCCGATGATGTACAATCCCATTAGGCTGGCTGTAATCGTTCCCAAAGTAGTGATCCATGAGTATAGTGTATAGCTTTGGACAACCAGGACTTTACTGTTTCTTCATCGATGAGTTGATCAAACGTTGTCCCTTATTTGTCGGTTGATATCTCCATCATTCCTCTCGTAATGATCCCTTCTACAGCTTGTCTTTTGGACGATCAAATTAAATGTTATTGAAGCCTTTCCATATCCTCCTGGAAGTATAACCCTCCACTAAATAGGTTATTTGGGTTAACATAGGTCCATTGGTGATCACTCGTGGGCTCCAATATTTGTGGGGTAGGAATCTCATGTACTCCTTGCATGTAATTGTACCACTTTTCGTTCAATTTGTAGGCGGAGTAAAAGAACGGGTTGCAACCGGTCTCGGTTCCAAATTTTTGTAACACATGGTTCCTGGGTGTCATGAACATGGTTTTATTATCGTAAGTTACAGGCAGCTCTTTGTAATATCTGTCAGTACGCCTCACCGAAACTTCTACAGGTAGACACTGGATGATGTAGACTATTTCTCCGTAGTTGACAGCTGTGTACCCTGGTACTTGCATTTTTGCAAAAGCAAATGCCTCTGGTGCTATTAAGGCTAGGGTTTGCAAATTCCACTTGTGAGCGATGACATCTGCATATAAGGCAGAAACTTGACCTTGTGTATGCCTCTCAACAAATACTACCTTCGCGCTGGTATAGGCCGTTAGATCCATGGTTAAGACGTTACGAGTTGTTCTTTTAAAGTAAAACTTTCCATTCTCAGAGGGTTTGACAACGAAAAACTTTGGGTGATCGGTCTCGTAGGCTGATTGTCCACAAATCATTGTTGGTCTAGAGACGAGCATAGCAAATACCGTTTGCCCTTGATCAACCGAGTAAATGACCGTTCTTTGTTCTACTGTTTCTCCGCTGGGTATTAATTTATCTGTTGATCCCTCATATAGTACTGTATACTTCCTCTCTGAGCACTGAGTGTTGTCAACGTGTTCCCAGTAGGTTTGTCCAAATACGGAATCAATGCAAGCTTTCTTCTTGTATGGGCATTGGATTCCTCCCGAAAGGTGGATTTCATTTTCTCCTATTTTTGCAGGCGAATAGCGTTGATACAGGGAGATTTCTAATGCGGCTTGTACTATTACATCGTCCCAACTGCCCTTATGATTTTCATACGAACTTCCTAGCCAACTGCTTTGCCCCGTCATCCTTCCTGCAATCAAGACTGTTGCTTGTGTGGTTCCATCGATAATTAACTGGTCGATATTCTTACCATAAAAACTCAGGAGACTTCGGGTTAAATGCATCTCCTGACATTTTGTACGACCTATTGGATGTTTCTAGGTAGCAAGTCCATTCAGGGTAGCAGACATATGAGAATACATACCACCATAGACAAAATAAACCTAGACTTACAACGGCAATGTATTTCTTTAGAACGTTTTGGTGCCATCTAGATTTTGTAAGAATACTAATGCACAAACCGCGGCAATTTTAAAATGCTTTCAAGTTAACTTAAAAATTGAAAATTTAGGTATCGTAATTTGAAACCAAATTGAAGCGAAAATGATTTTATTAGAAATTATAATGCTAACATTTGTATGTTAATTATTTCAGCGTTTTTACAGTGAAACCAGCCATGTATGTGTTTATAAAAGACGTTCTAGTAAAATCTTCATATGGAGAACTTTCTTGTACAACACTGGAAATGATTCTTTCAGGAAACAAATTTGAAATGAACAGTGGAGTTGCTAAATCATCTTCATGAAAAAAAGAAATTATTTAAATTGGGAAAAAATACTCCCCTTTATCATCCTCACAATCAAATGTGCGATTATAATTTGCAACTATTAATTATCAATTAACGGCCGATTTCTTCACTTTCCTAAAGTTAATTTATCAGTCAATTGAAATGTGCCGAACATTTGGCTGTGCACATACTTAGGTGTCACATTCTAACTGACAGATAAATTTAACTTTAGGATAAGGCGATGAAGAAATCGGGCATAAGATGGTTTTGAAAACTCCTATGTAACCGCTGCTTGTAAGATGGTTGTATCTCCATTACTCTTAATTTGTCCAAATAAACTTTCCAGCGGGTCCTGATTGAATCTTCTACCAAGTACATATTGAAATCCTTGTGATTTTAAATATTCCCAACCGCACATAATATTTTTAACAGTTATTTTCTAAATTTTCTCTTTTCCGTCTCTGAAAATTTTCACAAAAGCCATAGAAGCTAACATAAGCGTTATTTACCCAAAAATTCATGACTGCTGCTGCCAGATATTCCAAAACGAAGTTCTTTGCCGCGCTGTGGTGATTTCATACTACGATTCAAAGAATCAAACGTTTTTCGCTCTAAATAAATGACAGATAACAAATTCAGTTTTATGTCATTTACCGTTTTTATTTACACCTGCTGCCACCATGTTTTTGGAAGATAAACTAATTTCCGCTTTCAAGGTCATGCATTTGCGTTAAATGTGTAGGTTTATTTTGTCTATGCATACCACAGTGAGATATTAATCGAGTCACATGGATCAACATTTCTATTTCATTCACCTGGAGTAGTTGGATCTCAACTATTGGATTTGATCTGGGATGGAGGAGCCTTACACTACCGATATCAATTAAACTGAAACTGGTCAGATTCATTATTTGATTCTGACAATCGTAAGCTATGATGGAGAGAACTGGATCGAACAAAAGAATGACAGTCACAAGCACTATTAGGTCCGATTTCACCATTTTTTTAGTTCTTTAGTTTAGACAAAGGTTTCTCACAGTGTCCTTACAATTAATAGTCTTTGCTATAACGTACCTATATTATATTGTTCAAAGAAAAAGGAAGAATGTTATTTAGAGAGCTTAATAACACAACATAAATCACATCGTAGAAATAATAACCCTAAGAAAACTGTGACGTAAGAAAAATCATTAATTTGACCCTTAGATACATATCACTCAATAGCTTATTTTATTCCTCAAAATTCCGGAATTAATGAATTAAAACAAAATATGGATCTTGCACCATAGCCAAAAAATTTCGGGGTACCACTTGTTTGGAACTGCTGAAATGTGCGAGAGAGAAAAGTTATATTTAGCAAGGTCAGTGACCAATGTTAAGTACTAACCTACCTTAAACGCATCACTCAGAGGCGGTCGCCGGGCAAAAAATTGCCGCGCTAAAATGCATCAAAAGAAGTTATAACGCCGACACCGCACATCAAAGGAATGTCGCAAATGGCGCAAATACATTCCGTAGCATTTCGTATATTAATTATTTTATTTAAATTTTAATTCAATTCTATAATAAAATAAATACAATTTATTTTACCTTTCTTTTAACTTGTAGAGCACAAAAGAACCACATGCGATATTCGCAGCTTCTTGAATTGCACTAATTTTTAATGGAAAGAATGTTTTTTCATCAAATTATGCAGACATACGAAGAACATCCTCCCTGCTCAAGTCAATGTGACCGACTGACCTAAATTCGCGTCAGGCGGCCGCGTACGCAAGTGTTAGGCCAGCAGTTCTCAAACGGTTTGGTGAAAATCTGCCAATGCATTTTTCTTGAAAACTATTAACTTTTTGTTAAGGACATATGAGTTCAATGGTTCCCATTATTGTGATGTATTACAGGTTTAAATATTTGCATACACTAAAAGAACACCCGTTATATTAAATTCATGGGGTTGAAGGTCTCACAGTTTATTCGAGGTTCTGAAATTTCCTTGGCTTCGGAGCACTCATTCTCAATTACCAATGTTTTCGGCATAACCCATGGTCGCGGTCCTGCAGGTCCTTGACTCCTGGTCCCATAATGATGTCCACCTTCTGTGGCTGGGTCACGTGGTTCGTTATCTCTTTCGTTTTCTTGAATCTGCCTTTGCTCTTCCTGCATTTCTTCAGGTTCCTCGGCATCTGTTTAGATATCTTCTTCGAAACTACCGTCACTCACCAAGTTGGGTGGTTCTTCATTTTGTAACTGGTCTGCTTCCAGCACTTCATCCAATGCATTAGGATTGAAGTTTACCACTTGTCGTCTCATCGGTTCTTCATGCAGTGATACCGGTGTCTCTATCCAGGGTTTTATTTCCTCTGGAGGGTTCACGACATTTCCCTGTGGTAGTCGCTCTGGCATTCCGCCGAAGTATGCTCTTTCCAGTTCTTCTGTATTACCAGATATACCAGGGTCATTATAAAAATCTGAATATGGATCTTCTAGTTCAGGATATTCTCCTCTTTCGTGCTGTTGGTCTTCATTTTCTATTCTCTGGGCTTTTTCTTCGTTCTTATCCTTGTCACCTCTTTCGTAGCGTTTCAATCGGTTGACGTAGACCACGTGCTCCTCATTACTTCCCATCCTCACGATCCTATACGTGACCGGGCTCAACTTTTCCATAACTCTATATGATCCTTCCCATTTTTTTGTCAATTTCTTCGACAGGCCAGGTTTCGTTGCGGGGTTATACAAGTAAACCTTATCACCAAGTTGGATTTCTGTTAGTTTGGTTCTTTTATTGTATTGTTTTTCTCGCTGCTCTGCCGATCTCTTCAATTTCTGACGGACGACCTCGAACGCAGAGCTCAGTCTTTCGACCATCTCTGAGGCATAATTCTCCGAGTAGTCGTACCGCCGCCTCGTGGGAGTAAAGCTGTCATCTCCTGGCAACTTCATGTCCCTACCGTGGAGCAAGAAGTACGGAGTCTCGGCCGTGGATGAGTGGATAGTGGCTCTACAGGCCATCAACACATATGGTATCCACTTGTTCCAATTTCGTTGCGACTGTGAAACGTAATGAGATAACATATCCTTAATGGCTCTGTGTGTCCTCTCGATCATTCCGTTACTCTGGGGATGGTAAGGAGTTGTTTGAATTTTCTTAATACCCAAGATCTTGCAGGTATTTTTCATGAGTTCAGACACAAAGTTTGCTCCCTGATCGATTAGTTTCTTGGGTGCTCCGTGTCTCGCAATGATGTTTTCCACGAACGCTCAAGCTATTGTATCCGATTTCTGGTTAGGTAACGGTAGTGATGCTGGATATTTGGTGAAGTAGTCCTGGAAGGTCAATATGTATTTGATACCATCGTTTGAAGTGACTAATAGCCCCACTATGTCCATGGCCGTAAGTTCAAATGGATAAGTGACACTGCAGAAGGGTTGTAGTGGTGCTGGCTTCCTGTTGGTGGAAGTTTTTCGGGTGTTGCAAGAGTGACATTTACTGACGTAGTTTTTCACGTCGTTTTCCATTCCTCTCCAGTACACTCGTTCTTGGAGTAGGCCTAGAGTCTTTGGTACGCCCTGATGTCCAGCGTGCGGCAAATCATGATGGTCGTGAATGCAATGCTGCACTAGGCTCCTTCGAATGACGACTCTGTCACTTCTCTTCTCTCCACGCTTCACTCAAAAAATAACACCATCTTCATCAAGATAATATGGATCTTCCATTTCTTCGTCTTGGATTTGCTAACGAAGTCTCCGCAGGTCATCGTCTCTTAGCTGCTCGTTTTTTATCGATTACTTGTTTAAGTATGGGACGGGTACATCTCCTGATCCAATCTTATCTGTCTCGGTGACTGGATAAATCTCAACTCCTCGATGTTGTTCCAGTTCCTCTATTATATTATCTTCTTTCCGGTCTTCGGCCCTTCTCTTCCTGGCCCAACCTTGGAACTCTTCATATCCCTTTTCCTTCTCTCGATCCAGTTGTGAAGAGGTCCTCTCGTATTTTCTGTCTTCGGGTTCACTATCGCTGAGGTCCTCCTCGTATCGGTTTATTTTCACATTGATGTTCAGGGGTCCTATTCTTCCAGTTTTCTTTCGTATTCGTCAGACTTGTCAGAACGACACGAAACGTTTTAAGTAAAATCTAATGATATCATCATAAAGAGCTTGAAAAAGTGCTTCTAGAATGTATTAATTTTGTTATGATTCCTGTAATACTAACTTCAGGAAAAAATAAAAAAGAAAATTAAGTTTTCATGTTTTTTGGAAATATTTCAAAAACTACAAATCGTAGAAGATTTTTCGGAACGGATTATTATTCAGCACCAAAATACGCAACTTTGCCCCAATTTAACCGACTTCGTATCTCTTACCGTTTCCGAGATCCCAACGATGAGCCTCGAATTTGTAACAGCTTGTATAGTGAGCCTCTAAAGTATGGAATAAAATTCGTAATTTCTTTATCTTTGACATTTCGAAAAAACGCTCTGACAGGTACATTTTGTTTTTAAAAAGCACACATTTTCAAATGAAAATAAATTTTTGACAGTCATTTGTTTTCGAGTAATGACGTCAGCGACATATTTTTTAAATAGCAACCCCCAATTTTTTTCTTGGCTCTGATAGCTCATTGAATTCTCTATCCAACCACATCAAAAATTTATTGTTTTATAGGAAAAAAATTGAGAAAAAAATTATTGAAAATGAATGAATCATCTACTACATACAAATGAAGTAGGCATGACATTTTCAACAAAACCAAAATGATACCTACAATAAAAGAAAACTTGTCATTCTTGTCATTTAAACAAAGTTTTTTCAAGTCGAGTAATCATGGTTCGTCATTTAACCGAAAATTAAATTATTATTTATTGACCACCGTGTTGATAGCATATTTGTACGCAAATGATAGGGCAAATGTTCGGACAAATGTTTCGGCAAATATATGGGCCAACGTGTAGATCCGCAGTTACACAGTGCAACAATGTGAGGGTCAATTTTTCTAACTGGCCTCATTCCAAGAAAAAAATTCGGAAGTAAAACAAAATACATTTCGCGGGATTTAGTGAGTTTGGCTCTTTTCTATCTTTTTTTAAAGATAGAAGTTGGCCATTTTTCCTTGGGATTGAACACTTAACGGTAGAATTTTTTTGTTTTCGAAAAAGTATTTGTAAAGTCTTTTTGGTACGAGAAATTCATTTTTCACATCATTTTGTCAAAAATAATATTTTTGAGAAGTAAACATTCATTTTTTTTAAATTTATTTATCAAAAATACTACAGTGAACCTCTAAAGTATGGAATAAAATTCGTAATTTCTTTATCTTTGACATTTCGAAAAAACGGTCTAACAGGTAAATCTTGTTTTTAAAAAGCACACATTTTCCAGTAAAAATCAATTTTTGACAGTCATTTGTTTTCGAGCAATGACGTCATCGACATTTTTTTTAAATAGCAACAAAAATTTTGAGAAAAAAATTATTAAAAATTAAATGAAATAATAATAATAATTTAATTTTCGGTTAAATGGCGAACCATGATTACTCGACTTGAAAAGACTTTGTGTAAATGACAAGAATGACAAGTTTTCTTTTGTTGGGGGTTGCTACTTAAAAAAAATTTCGATGACGTCAAACAAATAACAATCAAAAATTGATTTTTAAAAGCAAAATTTACCTGTCCGAGCGTTTTTTCGAAATGTCAAAAATAAAGAAATTGCGAATTTTATTCCGTACTTTAGGGGCTCACTGTATAAAAACAATAGGTAATTAAAAGAATTAGAGAAAATCGTAAATAAATTTTTCCGCACCTCTCTAAAGCGACTTTTACACTATTTGATTTTCCATTTAATTTTTAATTTCACAACAAATTTGCACCTAATTACTACTCCTATTACCTTTCTGAAGTCAAATTAAAAATCAAATAGTGTAGAGCGGCTTTAAGAAAGTGCTCAATGTGCCCATATACATTTAATCTAACAGTTAGCAATTTTGAACATATGGTTCAATTCCTAAAACACACACGAATATTAGGAATTTAAAAGACGTTGTAGAGGTGTCTGGCATATTGGATGCGATAGTCCTGTAAAGGTGCAAAGAAAACGTATGTCGTGATTAACACACAACTTTAAATTAGCATCCGCTGTAGGGTTGGAAATTTATCTTGAAATGCTGCTAAACTGTTTAACATATTATGCAATAATACGACTTAACAATAAAAGCTTCTTGATTTGCAGTGTATGCTTTCCATCTGCTAATAAAGTTTTCAATAACGTTATTTGCCGAATAATTCGATTTTTATGAATTGTTTCTATGCTTTCCATTGTTAAAAAAATTCCTAGTTTTCACTTTAATATCAATTGACCACGCAATTGGCTAACGCTCCATACTGATTAAAACTCCTGTCATTAGACAAAATTTCGACAGCATACAATAGAGGGGTATACTCTTTAATCTAGAATTTTTATTTTTGATAAATATATAAAAAAACATTATTCAAATGAACTTTTACTCCTTAAAAAGTATTCTTTTTGCCAAAATAATGCAAAAAATTGAATTTCTCGTACCAAAAAATCTTTCTTTTCTAACGTTTTTATGGTATTTTTGATAAATAGAAAAAAACAAATGAATATAAATGAACGGATATTCTCTAAAAAAATATTCTTTTCGCCAAAATAAAGCGAGAAAAAAGAATTTCTCGTAGGCATTTACCTTCTGAAGTTTTAAAATATTCCACCGTAGTGTTCAATTTCAAGGAAAAATGGCTAACTTCTACCTTTAAAAAAAACGCTTAAATGAGCCAAACTGTTCAAATCCCGCGAAATGTATTTTGTTTTACTTCCGAATTACTCTCTTACTATTACCGAATTACTTTCTTCGGAATAAGGCCAGTCAGAAAAATTATTCTTCGACACTCTCATAATGTTAGCGTTATTTTCGTCAACTACACGAAAAAATAGCATGATCTACACGTTAGAAAAGTAAATTTCCATGTTCGTGTAAATTTGATCCACTCGTGAGCTACGCTCACTTGTGAATTCAAACATTTACACTCACTGGAAAACTATCACTTTTCTAAACTTATAAATATACTATATTCTATACTACTCTATAATATACTATTTTCGATGACTTTTGGTAATAACTAGTAGTAACAATTATTCAATTGTTACTAATAATAATAATAATTCTATTAGGAAAATATATACATTCGGCACTATCTTGTTTTTTTGTAATTTCCCGCCAACTATCATAAAGGTGCAGATAGACTGGCAAGAAAGAATCTAGCGCGAGATCTATCAGACATTCCAGCGAGTCGACTCGCAACCCTATTTACATTAGCGACATTAGTGTCGGATAGTAACTCGCGCAAGTTTTCTCGCATGTCTATCTACACCTTAACAGCGGTGCTGTGTGTGTTACCGCCACACACTCCCCCTCCAGTGACTGTTAAGTCACGAAACTCACTTTTTTCTTTGCTTCAGGATAAATTTTCAATATTGTCGTTTCTCTGAGCGTCCTGGTTTGTTGGAGGCAATTCTTGATTAGGAGTAGTTTCTATGAAAGCTGGCTTCTTCAATCGGTCGATTTTCCTTTCATATCAATTTTGTAACAAATATCACTTAATCGTTCGATAATGATAAACGGTCCTTCATATGGTTGATCGAGTGGTTTCTTCACGTGGTCCATGCGAACAAACACATGTGAACATGCTTGTAATGTTTTATGTGTGAAGATGTTTGGTCTGCTGTGATGTGAGGTTGGTTGTGGTCTCACTCGGCGTATTGTTTCTCTCAAATGTTCCAGAAAAAAGTATTGGTCTTGAGAAAGTTCTTCGCTGATAAAATATTCTCCTGGTATTCTTAGGGTGGTTCCGTATGTTAATTCTGCCGCGGATGTTTTAATATCTTCTTTCAAACTATAATCCAAGCAGTACCGTGGGTCATACTAGTCCGTAGTCCGTAGTTTCATGGCATTCGATGACTGTTTACGGTGCCAGCGTTCAATTGAGCCATTGGACTGTGGATGGTAGGCTGTTGTGCGTTTTCTTTTACATCCCATCATTCTCGTTAGGGCTTCAAATAATTGAGAGTCGAATTGAGCTCCTCGGTCAGTTGTGATAATTGCTGGTGCTCCAAATCTAGCAATCCATGTGGCGAAAAAAGCTTCAATGATGGTATTGGTGTTGGTATCTTTTAACGGCGTGGCTTCTGGCCAACGAGTGAATCTGTCAATCCTCGTTAAACAATAACGATAACCGCGTGATTCTGGTAATGGTCCAACAAAGTCAATATTGATAAGTAATTGAAATAATTTTTCTTATATTTTTTGTCCAACAGTTGCATTTTTAGGTGTTTTTTACGTTGGTTTTGAGTGACAGTAGTATAGCTGTGGGGGTTCGGGGCCAATTCCCCATAAGAAATAACACAGGCCTCAAAAAACGTCAGAATGGTGGCATGATATCATCGCGCCGTAGGTGGTCGGAAGTGACCTTGGAGCGTCTGAAGATAAGAGGCGTCTGGTGACCTTTGACCTTGGAGCGTCTGATAAGCGGTGTCTGGTGACCTTTGAGTTTGATAAGCGGCGTCTGGTGACCTTTGACCTTGGAGCGGCTGAAGGTAAGCGATGTCTGCTGACCTGAATAAAAAAGATGTGAAGCGTTGCCTGGAGGGAGCGTTCTCTGGCCTGCAATAGTAAAGGGAGAGGTAAGTTGTGGCGAATAATGAAACTGTTTGAAAATGTGAAACCTGTGTACGACTTTAGATGTAAAAATGCATGGTATTATCAAATTGTTCGAATACGAGTCGAGTGAAACAGTAAAAAGGAAAAAACATTTGTTCTCTTTCAAATTAGAATGTTTACTTGTCTTTTAATATTTTTAAATACATCAAAACGTTTTTGGCTAATTTTGTTTTCAATGCTTTAAATAGGATCAGGCACACACACTGGTAATATCAAAACAAAAAGCAGTTTAAAGCTGTTTTCCGTGTTTTAAACTGCTTTTTGTTTGGTTTCATCAGTGTGAGCGTAGCCTAAAATTGTAAAATTTAGACGCGCCAAAAGTAAAAACAAATTATAGGTACTAATTGTACGTGTTTTATCTTGTCATATAGAACTTATCACACGTAAAGGTTAATAGGTCAATTTCGAACGTCATGAAAATTACATGAAAAGTTATAAAAAATTGTGTAAAATTTAGAAGCGTTAAACAAAAAAACAAATTATTATATATCGGTTTAAACGTGGTAGTAGTATTGTAAAATTTAGAAGCGCCAAAACTAAAAACAAATTATAGGTACTAATTGTACGTATTTTATCTTGTCATATCAAACTTATCACACATAAAGGTTAATAGGTCAATTTCGAACGTCATGCAAATTAAAATAAATAAAACTGTAAATTTAGTATTGATTATTAAATATAGATAAAGGATGATTGTGTGAGGGGAGACATGGATGTGCAAAATAAAAAATTGGTTAAAAATATCAGTTTATTTTTTGTTTTTCAATATAAAATGAAAATACAGATATGCAGTTACAGAAATCATCTTTATTTTTATAATATAGGAATTAAACTTCATTTCTTAGGAAGAATAATATTCAGTTTTTCCTTAATTATACACATTATACCTAGTAAATAAGTTTTCATTTTAGTGATATCAATTTTGAAAGAAGCAATCTAATTTGTTCTAATACGTTTATGTTGGGGCAATTCAGGTTGAAGACGGATAAATCACGTGGTCCTGTTCTAATTAAAGTACGAGTAAATTCACTGTATTCATAATAATTGTTATCGTCGAAAAAGTATAGCATTCCATTAATGTATCGAAAAATACTTCGAACAGTATTTGGTATGCCTGGAAATTCCTCACTGATTAAACCATGACGTTTTCTTCGTAGATTACACTCATCCAATTCAACAAAAACATTTTTTTCATATAACAGTATTGTTTTGCCTGTATATGTATTGACTATTCCTTGTATTTCATTTTGTTGTCCATGATAAAAAGATGATAACGGTTTCGGATAACCGGGAGCCACTTGGAGTAAGGGGAAATTCATCATGTACATTTCATTCATAAAGATATTTATTCACAATGAGAAATGTATTAACTTTATCGCTAATAGTACACAAGTCAGGTGCTGTCATCTCAATTTTCACGTTTGTTACAGCAATGTTTCTAGATAATGGCTCATTTTTTGATGTTGTTTTGGTTACAGATATAGTTGCTGGTGTAGGTTTCTTTGTAGGAATTTTTGTTGTAGGTATCATAGTCGTAGTCTTCTGAGTCGTGGTTGTTTTCCTTTGTCCATACAAATTTTGAATCGCTAAGATATCTTCTGCATGGAGTTCGATGCGAGAGTTGTTTTTAAATAAATCATGATTATAGAATGCAAACATCACAGATTGCTCATTATTAGTGTGTGAAAGTCCTAACGTATGTCCTATTTCATGAGCTAATACTGCATATAAACTAGTCTGGTATGGGGGTGCTTCTCCTAAAAATAAGTACCACAATTCATCTGAATCAACATGAACTTCTCGTTGAAAAATGTGTGGTGCTGGGTAAAATGAATGTGCCAGAGTTCTTCCAATCCCATCAAAATCGAAAATACAAATATTATTGTTCTTAGCATTCAGATGACGTTTGTTTCTATGTACAATTGTTATATTCGAGTCCTGCATGGCTTGAGATTGAGTAAAATGTAAATTCGATATTAGACAAAAGTATAATACTCTAACATCCCTGGTTTGAATTTTAGTTGTTTATATACAGTCTACATTTTTAATATTTATTAAAAATAATATTTATGACATTAATATCTATAAAATTAAGCAAACCTAATCAAAATGTTTCCAGAATAACACTAAGATATTTATGTAAACGTAATCTTAATAGAATTTTTATAATGTAATAATAAATCTGTGTCTCAAATTTATCATTCGTAACGTTTAATTTTACTTATCAATTTGTGCAACAAAGTATGAAACTAACAAAATATAGTGAAACTTTTCTAAGTTGAATCTCAAGGTACAAGAAAGTTGAGGAAATAAATAAACAAATACATAAACAAGTTATTTCTTTATTTAAAAGTATTCGGTATTTTTTCTGTTAAAAACATGGAGTTATAGAACTTATAAGAGTTATAAAATTTTCTAAAATAATATTTTCCTTAAATAAGATTTTCATTAAATATGTATAAAAATAACATAAAATGAAATGATAAGTATTCTAACTGTTTTGCTTTCAGAATTTACTTGAGTCATTACCAGCTTTCAAAATAATCATTTCTATTTTTCATTATACATCTCATTCTTCTTAACACCTTTAGCTTTTTTACATTTATCTTCACCCTCCACCTTGTGCGCGTAACTTTTCGATCGCAAGCCTACAAACTCTGTCATAATTCTACCGTTCAGCTCATCTTTCATTAAGCCGGGAATTTTCTTATTTACACGAGGAATATTAAATCTGTTATTATCTGGATAGTCACTGTAATGTATGACGTAGCGATCTTTATTGTAAAGTATAGCCATTAATTTCTGTTGTTTAGATTTAGGAGCGCTAATGTGTTCTGAGCAAAACGGTAAATCAGAGTGTTCGTCGTGAACATCAGCCGGATATTCCAAATCAACTTCCAAAATGTATCCTACAGAGCTGTCTTTCGAAATATCATTAAAATTAAAGTTCTCCAAATCATCTACCCATTCAAATCCTCCATAGGGTAGGAATTGATTCATGGCCCATCCATAGAGATTGTTAACGTCCTCGTAGAGCAAAAATTTTGATGGTTGAGCGGGATCATAGTTGTCCATGTACTTGTTATTGGCTTTGGCGTATCGTTTGGAACACTGACTTAATCCACCTCGAACTCCTCGCTCGATGAACATGAGCATATCGATATCTGTTAGTAATTCTAGCTCAATCTCTGTATACTTGAGCATAGCATCCCAAGTATACCCGGGAGCTGAGTAATAATGAGCAGGATCGAGTCCGTGTAATTTCATTAGCGTGGAACGAAATTGTTCGAAAACGTCAGCCAACAGTAAAACGTCAGTTCGCAAGTACAAGTCCGAATACTCTCCCAAATTTTGAATTTCGAATTGACTCCACACGTGTTGAGCGTGCGCATAATCGACATCGCTAATATTTTCATCATTTAATTTATTATAAAATTTCTCTATGTGTGGTAATTTTGTTTCCGTAAAACGATCAAACGAATCAAAGTAATCATATGGATACACACCCTTACGGGTTAGTAACTCGAATTTTTCCTCGGGTAAATTTTGAAATTCTGATTTTAGAACGGGGTACGTCTCTAAATTCGAAGCTAATTTATCCAGACTTGAGCTCATAAATCTAAACGAATCAATAAAACGGAATTTTACTAAATTTCATCAATCTGTTTTGTAAATGAAATATATTTTTCTTTATTTATGGGAAGCAAATCAATGCGACCCTCAAAATCTGAAGCTAAATTTTTAATAATGAAATGTGAATCGTAACCGCTCAGGTTGTGAAATACTACCGGTACTACGTGACCATCCTTATAATTAATATTACATCCCTCGTGTGCGGCTCCAAGGAACACTCCCAAGATGTGGTCGTGGTCCCTTACTTTTTTGTCTCCCAAAGTAAACTGTTGCTCGCAGATGTGACAGTGTGTTGCATTATAAAATTGTTGTTTTTCGCTCAAAGTTAACGGTTCCATGGGTAGAGGGCAAAGAAAAACGGTTTCCAAATCTTCCGCGAACTGGTGCAGTTCGGTAGTAAACCATTGTATACAATCCTCACCGCGATATGATCTATACACAGATAAGGAATCATCATAGAAACATTTGATGTAATAAGCAACGCTGCAAAGTACATGTTCCTGATATTTGTTTTGTTCGCTCCTTGGTTTCAATATACATTCTAGATCAGCATAAATTACGAACGGTGCCTTAATTTTATTTCTGAAATTTTTTAACTTTAAAATATTATTTTCTATCGCAGGCATTCTGATTTTACAAGCATTTAATTCTCCACAATCTACTGCATGTTCATCTAAACGTTCCTGACTGTAAAAGTAATTGAGACATCGATCACAGAAGTATTTTTGATGTTGATTTGCACTAAGCTGACTAGACACCAACCGAGAAAGATTTTTTATCCATACATAATGATAGTTTATCGGTGCAGTGTTGCTTTCATCATAACTGTCCTGTATCAAAAGCAGATTCACATGTTTTGACTGCTTTGCTTTCGTAAGGTAACAAGGTCTGACATCAAACTTTTTCTTCCCTATTTTCTCCAACACGTAAACATTAATTGACAAACCGTTTTGTTGTTCAAAACGTGGAATCTGCTTTATAGTTATAGGCATCGTGATATTTTTTAAATTTAAAACGGATGAATAGTGGGAATACGAAGAAATTCGGTCACAGTGTTTTCCATGGCTTACTGGATGAAGTGCTGATGTTACCGCCCATGCAAAGCATGTATCATCATTGTTTTTTACGTTGACGCATGCGTCTTTAAGTTTAATGTATTGAGGAAGTTCGATATATGATGATCCTAGTTGAAGCACGAATTTATTGATGTTAATGACTAGATTGATGATTTTCGACAAACTCCATCCACTTTCTCGTTCCTGAAATTCTTGCAGCTATGTAATTATCGGTTCTTTAACATTAAGGTTGAACCAATAGTCAATGTCGTTGGTGTCGCGGTATATTGGTGCGTTCTTGCTGTTCATGTACTTCTCCTCGACAATCTCTCTGTCACCTTTCTTAATTATAAGTTCCCCGCAGAAAATTGCGTTGATCTTAAACGCCTCCTCGTTCTTCAAGCCGTTCTTGATGTGTCTTCGAAAAAGTGCCAATGGATCATCAAGAAACGTTGCGACATCTTTATGATTTAAATTCACAACGACGCCGGTCCTGATTCGACTTTGGAACGCCGCCTGCATTTCTACTAGGGATACCGATACCCGATAATTTTGTTACCCGGGTACCCGTTATTGGTACCCGGGTAACAAAATTACGGGTATTACCCGTTACCCGATAAATACCCGGGTACCCGATACCCAATAACTATCTGCATATCCGATAAGTATTGAATAACAATTTAAAAATCTTTCAAAACAATATCCCAAGAAACTGATACGGCAAATAAATTATTTTTTCAAAGAAAAAAAAAACAAGCATAACGCTCCAAGTACTTGTTTTATAATAATTTAAATTTAAAAGGAGGGCCTTGGTTGTCGGGCACTTACCAAGTATCGGGTAATTACCGGGTACCCGGGTAGTTATCGGGTAACGGGTATTCATAAAGGGGAACCGGTTCCAAATAAATAAACGGGTACCCGGGTACCCGGGTAACCGTCGTCATCCCTAATTTCTACCCATTTGACACGATCTGCAGGCCTTCCTTTTCTCACACTCAAACCTTTACCTATACGTGATTTCGTTTTAATCAATGTACGATAACTTTTAATTTGTGCAATGGTTGTTAATAAATGTTGCTGGCATCCTATGGATATGTTGTTCCTTCGTTGAAGTAAGTTATTGAGAGAGCGCAGATTTTTATTGCATAATTTTATGCTACTCTCAGCATCATTAGCATTTAAAAATGCTGTTTTTACATCGTTAAGAAGAGCTGTTGCTGTATTGTTGAGCGAAGTCATTTTATATGAAGACTGAAAAAAAATTAAAAGAGTTATCAATTTATCACCAAAAATATTGCTCATGCATGCGCAATCTCGAGTATAATAAATATTGCTTCTTGCTCACGCATGCGCATTCTCGAGTATAATCTGCGAAGAATACTAAGAACAATTGTTTGTTTCTATTGTAAATTAAAAATTAAAACAAAAATAAAAATTGGAAATTGATTTCTGGAACGATGAAAAAATATACTGCGCAACAACAGTCTGGATTCACTCAGTTTTTGAATAAGAATAGAATTAGCTAAATAATAGAATAAAAGTCTGGGTTCGCTCAGTTTTTGAATAAGAATAGAATTAACTAATTAATTTTATAAGGAAAGAATTCTTAATTTATAAATGAAAAATTGCTAATGAACTCGGACTTTTGTTGCGAAGTGTATTATAAAATTCTCCAATTTTCTTAAAAACCTTAGAACGAGGTCTTCACACCATCGTATATGCTTATATTTTGTAGATAGACAAATAATCTAAAAATTTGAAGTAAATTTTCAACGCCTCATCTCCTTCATCGAACTGCAGATAAACGAGTCAAGGTTGTTGCATGAGATAATTTACGATGTGCGTTACGGTGAGTTTGCAGTTTTCTTATCTTCAATTACTGTTTGGATGGGAAAATTTTAATAAGTTAGATGTGCGGTACGAAAACAATATAAAAGCCGTGTTTGAAAGAAATCGGGAAGAGAAATCATTATCCATTAGAAGAGAGTAAAACGTTTTCTTAAATTTAAACTGCCAGAAATACTTACATAAGGAAATAAGTTATAAGGATATTGAAGTTAAATAATCTCAATGTTACACAGAACATTTAATATTGCTGAGAATCCTTGGTGGAGGAATCAACATTCCAGTCCTCAAAGAGTGAGTGAAGTAGTAGAGAGGATCAACTACTTACGTGAAACTATAATAGAGAAAGTGACCGTAGAAGATTTATATTGGAAGGGCTATGTGAACGTTCATCACACAAAGTATTTGTTGGAGTGTTTTATTGGAGAAAACAACGACACCACACTCTCATACTTCGATGTGGAGAAGATAGTAAATACTGGGTTTTTAACAACGTTATGGAATGTTTTGTTTAATAGAAAAAAATATTACAGAATGAGAAAGTTGAAAAATTTCAATCAAACAGCAAAGCACATGTTTTCTAATATCTATTCTATGTAAACCATCTCCTTTGGAAAATTTAAACGTAGAATTTGTTACAAAATTGCATCGACAAGTGGGAAAAGGAGTTATACCGAGTGCTGGAAAATTTCGAACAAAAGATTCTAAACCTGCACAAGAGATTTTATATTATTTGAGTCCTAATTTGATTGAAAATCGTCTCCAAACCTTGCTTGAAGAGTGTCAGCAGGTATTTGCTGACTCAAACTTGTCGTTAGCAAATTGTGTTAAATATGGAGCTGGTTTTTTGTCAAAGTTTCTCTTCATACATCCCTTCTCGAATGGAAACGGAAGAGTTGGTCGTCTCCTATTGAGCTATTTACTTGCAAAGCATACCATAGTACCGCTGTCTCTGTATACTTCAAATTCTTTAAGAAACACTTATTTACAGTGTAACAAAAAGAAAGAAAACACAGTTAATTACTTTGTTAATATCACATTTATGTTATATTAACAAAGTAATTAACTGTGTTTTCTTTTTGTTATAATGGAATATCACAAAGTAACGGCCGAACGTGTTAATTATTTACAGTGTCTTCGTGAAACCAGAGAGTTCCATTCGGAGTTCAATAAACCAGCTTCGCTTTCTAGATTTATAATTGAAAACATCGAAAGAGAATTCACGGATCTTTGTTACCTCATGGATTCAAATAATACTAATTAATAATAGTTTTAATGAATAAATAACTGTTAGATTTATATAGAAAATATTCTTAATTTATAAAATGAAAAATTTCTAGTGAACTCAGACTTTTGTTACGTCATAGTGTATTATAAAAATTCTTCAATTCAAAATGTATTTTGCAGATGAACAATAATCTAAAATTTTAAGTAAAGTATTTCCTTCAGCGAACTATAGATAAAGGAGTCAAGGTTGTTACGATGAGACACAGTATTTTATTTAAGTCTAAAATTTTAGGCAAAATATCTCCTTCTTGAAAGACAGAGCAAACTACAGATAAAATATTCAAGGTTGTTGTATGAAATGATAGTACATTTGAGCAAAAAATTAAAATTAAAAAATGCATAATTAAATTTATTTACCGTATCAGTAAGGGTAATGAAAAGAACACTGGAAATGTACACTTCAGTAGAAGGTGACTTGATAAGAATAATAATATGTTTTCCTGTTATCAAATTTATAGACCTCAATAAAAACTCATCAACCAATCAAATGTTAGATAATTAAACTTTGAACTGATGCAATCAAGGTTGTTGCGTCATCATGTTTTAACTTACGTTATAATTTAAACAAGAATCTACAATTATTTTAGTATTATTTCTTTGTTAACGGTGATTGATAAAAAAGGATGGAGTTATGATTTATAAGCAGGGTTAGGAGAATGAAATTCCGCTTGCAACAGTCCGCTTGGATCGTCGCTTATAATGTGCATGTTTATGTACGATCATTGCGCTGGCTCATTTCTCCATAACCGTCGGACGAAATTTTAATTTCATAGCGTAGTAAATTTAAACAAAATTTCATATTTTAGAATTAAAAATTAAACAAATTAAATTAAATACTAAACGTTCTTTGCTATTGCAAATTATGCATGCGATTATTTGCTATTCCCGTAAGGAGTGCACTTAGATGTGACGCTCTTGCCAGTGCGAGTGGAATCCGATCTGCCTAACCGTGTTTATAAGTCTGTTGATGCAACATCAGACAATGGGCCAGATGAATAAAACGAAGCATATGTTTTTACTTCAAATTTTTCAACGAAAACTACATTTGAAAAAAATGAAATTCTAAATAATTCTGCCTGTAACGTAGTAAAAATTTTGATAAATAGAATCGTATAATGATTTGCATTCGAAATTTTTCCACGTATTTAAGCTTTAAAAAAAATTACAACAGAAGTAAAAGCATTTGCTTCGTTTTATTCATTTGGCTCAATGATGCAACAGTCTTCTCTTCTGAATAATACTACATCATTTTTATTTAAATTTGCTTACGAATACAATCTAGATTTTAGACTTTGAACTGATACAGTCAAGTAATCCCCAAAAATGCTCATTTTTTCATAAAATTTTCAACCCCGGAAAGTGCCCTCTTTCCGGAATCTCCAATCTAATTCGCCTCTGCTTCACGATATTTTCACTTATATCATGTTGTTATTTAATCATAAACAAGTTAGAATAAATTACCGTTATAAATTGTTACTGTTAATTTACCTTTAGGTAAATTAGTTTTATCTAAATATTAATTATTTACTTTCAATGAATTAAATTTTTATATACTTCTGAATGTAATAATTAAGTTTGAAATTAAAAAGAAAAGATGTAATGTAATTTTATTTTTATTAAATGAAAATACAAATTTTGTTAACACTGTCACTGGACATATGCAACTGTAAAATCAGAGGTTACAATTACTTTTCTTACAACTAATAAAAAAATTTATATAATTATATTAATTGAATTATGTTTGAGATTATTTTTAAAAACAAGCACAAATTTCAGTAATACTGAAAATTATGTTAATAACAACTGTTCATTACGTACATGGAATAATTTAATTTTACTTTTCTAATTGATCTTGAAAATAACTTTTCAGTTTATTTTAAGAGATTATTAGGGTTCTGATTGATCACAAAGCACTATTTTGTAATAACCCCAGGGTAAACTGTTTTCATTGTCTATTCAATAACGTAAATCGCTGTAGTACTGTTCGGACACTCTAGTACCTTCCCCATACCGATAAGTATACCAAAGTCTCACATTTTCTATATTCACTTTCAATTTTTGTAAACAGATTGCAGGTTTTTCTTATAATTTCTTCAATAATGGTTTCTTTATATTGCTCTCGTACCATTCAGTTAAATTATCATGTTCTCGTAAAGATGGTGTTCGAGTTAAGTAATAGTAAGTTTCATTGTCATCACGATCACAAAACAGTTCAGCTGAGATTTTAATTGCATTCTGCGCAATTGCAAGCATCGATGTTAATTCCGCATTAAATACTTGAAAACAAACATTAAAAAAATCTATTTGATCACATAGAAACATTGGTATTATAAAAGATGAAATAATAGATTTGTTCGGCCATAATATAGGATCCCAATGTATCAAATATTCCTCTTCTTGTTCTTGTTCGGGAATAGGTTGTAACTGTGGCACACACATTTTGCAACTGATGTTTAGCACGTTCTCATTTTCAGATTTATAGATTTTTATAACCAATCAAAAGCAAGCATATTAATGTAACTTTGAATATACATTTTAAACTATAAAATTGTGTGCAATTATTATATAAATACTTTTCAGTTGGTACCCTCCCTCTTCTGAACATATAAATTACAGAACATAATATTTTTTCATTAGTTAAGTGCGAAGTGTAGAGAGAACATGTTACCCTGCTCTTTATGTTGTGGTCGGTTTTATCATACATGTAAACTAACTGTGACAAGGAAGAAGTGCTCAATGCCGTAAACTATTTGCATCACTATGGTTATTTAGAAGTTGCTAATAATTCGCTCAATGTGATTAATGAAAATGATGAATCGTTCAAATCTTCACTAAGAGTATTAAAAAATTAAAAAATTAAATGCGGAAACAATCAAATTAATGCAAACTCCAAGATGTGGTAATGCTGATGATCCGTTGTCCCTTAAAGCCTTATATAAATGGCACGATACGTCTCTAACGTGGAATTACCCATTGGCTCCAAAAACGGTTCTAAATATTACTAAAGAAGTATTCTGGTTATAGGAAGAACAATCGAATTTACATTTTACTCAATGTCAAACCATGCAGGACTCGAATATAACAATTGTACATAGAAACAAACGTCATCTGAATGCTAAGAACAATAATATTTGTATTTTCGATTTTGATGGGATTGGAAGAACTCTGGCACATTCATTTTACCAGCACCACACATTTTTCAACGAGAAGTTCATGTTGATTCAGATGAATTGTGGTACTTATTTTTAGGAGAAGCACCCCCATACCAGACTAGTTTATATGCAGTATTAGCTCATGAAATAGGACATACGTTAGGACTTCCACACACTAATAATGAGCAATCTGTGATGTTTGCATTCTATAATCATGATTTATTTAAAAACAACTCTCGCATCTCCATGCAGAAGATATCTTAGCGATTCAAAATTTGTATGGACAAAGGAAAACAACCACGACTCAGAAGACTACGACTATGATACCTACAACAAAAATTCCTACAAAGAAACCTACACCAGCAACTACATCTGTAACCAAAACAACATCAAAAAAATGAGCCATTATCTAGAAACATTTTGGTGACCTTTCATTTAAGACAGTGTATTTACGCCAATTTCAAATTTAAAGATTGAAGTGACATGTCGTTTAAAAGTATGATGTTCAGATTTTCAAATCATATCCTAATTATCCCTGAAAAATTCATAGGGTGGTCACAATATGGTGTCGAAAGTCATTATGTTTAACTGCCCAAAACTCAATTTTCGTAAATGGAACACCCTGTATATTTTTATATCATGAGATTCAGAATCAAATTCTAAAGCGTCTTTCAATAGGGGTGATAGATTTTTCAATAGAAATCACTCGGTTCCCTGATATATTTTGTTTTACTTCCGAGTGTCAAAATATTCAGTATAGTTTGCAATTTTATCATGCAGCGTTTGACGCTTCCCGACCGTTTAGAGATTACTAAAAATATTAGCAAAGTTCGAGGTTAGTTGTGGGAAGAACTGTAACCGTCAATGGCGACCGCTATAGAGCCATGTTACTCGAATTTCTGTGGCCAGAACTTGAGAATGTCGATATTGAAAAGATGTGGTTCCAACAAGACGGCGATACGTGCCATACAGCTAATGCTACGCTCGATTTGCTGAAGGATAAGTTTGATGATTGGATCATTTCACGACGAGGTTTTGTGAATTGGCCGCCGCGGTCATGTGATTTGATACCCCTAGATTATTTTCTTTGGGGCTACGTCAAAGCACAAGTCTATGCCGACAATCCACAGACTTTGGATCATTTGGAAGCCAACATTCGTCAAGCTATCAAAAAGGTGATCAAAAATTGGAGCGATCGGGTGCGTCAGTGTAAACAAAGCCGTGGTGGACATTTGAACGATATCTTGTTTCGAACATAACTGCACTGT
The DNA here is from genome assembly GCA_958336345.1 of Dorcus parallelipipedus. Lineage (NCBI taxonomy): Eukaryota > Metazoa > Arthropoda > Insecta > Coleoptera > Lucanidae > Dorcus > Dorcus parallelipipedus. The sequence goes on from OY284475.1 coordinate 41,519,143, forward strand.
TCAAGCTTCAAAATAAAGCTAAAACTAAATTGATATGTCAAACCGTTGTTGTTTTATTTAAAATTAAAATCCTATCGCTCTTAATGAAAGACCCGTTACATCGATTGGTATTAGCATTCCCTATACCTATATCTTTTATTTAAAGTTAGTTCTTGTCCGATGAAATTTGTATCACAAAATCTTTTAACCGGACACTAAATCGCGCACTATACACTTAACGTTTCACCGTCGTTCGACGGCTTCGAACGACGGTGAAACGTTAAGTGTATAGTGCGCGATTTAGTGTCCGGTTAAAAGATTTTGTGATATATATTTTTTAGTTTTGTTGTTATCAATGATTGTTTATTTTATTCTGTTAATTAATGGAATGAATGCATTTATTCGTAGCAAGCTTTGAAAAAAGAAGCAGATATTGAACTGTTACTTTTTAAGAAATAAATAATTGCTAACCATAACATTATTTTGACGTACATCATAGAATAAAGCTATTAGGTAAATACCTACCGTCAGTTTACCACTTCCATAAACGAACGTCTTTAAAAATTAGGCATGCTTTGAAAAACAATTTTCTTTGTCAATTTAATGTTTTTATTAAACAACAAAAGCAAAACTTACAATTGGTGAAGTGGTAAAAACAATAATGAATAATTTTATTTATTCTAATAAACAGTTTATTTTACGAGTACGATCAGAAAATTTAATGAAAAGTATCCGCAGTTACCGCCAATGACAGAAAAAAATATATAAAAGATTTGAATGTGTTTTTAAGAAGTCTGAGCAAAGAAAACTTCATCTGCTCCTGTAACTGGCAATGAAGCAAATGAAGTTTTGTATTAGCATTTGTCGAAACTAATTTATTTATTTCTACTTATCTGTTAATGGTATAACTCAATAATAGTATATTATTTTGTCGACACTTACTGCGAAAAATTTCGATAATTCTAGCAAAATATGCCGTTATAATAAACAATTACTGATAACAAGGAAACTAAAAGAAATAGGTATTGGGAATGCTAATATTAATCAATGTAGAATTTGATTCTGTATTTTATGATGTAAAAATATACAAGGTGTTCCATTTACGAAAATTGAATTTTGGGCAGTTAAACATATTGTGACCACCCTATGAATTTTTCAGGGATAATTAGGATATGATTTGAAAGTCTTGTTACGCCCCAACCCCGTATTTAGGGCGGTTAATCTTGAAGAATGTGTCCGGGCTAAGCAATTTTGATTTCTTGACTTACTTAATCCGGTTATTTTGGTATCGCTGCCACCAGCTCAAAGAGCAATTGAAGAAGTTGTATTCTTCGGAGGAAAGGGGGGGTTCTTTTTGGGAGTTGAATCAGCTATTGTTGAAATAAAAACCGGTAAGCGGCTAAACTACTATATTAAATTTAAGTAATGAAAATAACATTGGAGTCAAACGATTGAAACGAGCGGCGGGGGTTGAACCGGTGAAATGCTTAACTAGGTTTTATACGACCTGAATCCGAGGAGCCGCCTTTTCTTCAATAGAGAACTGTCACCTAACGTGCCAAAAATCTAAAAATGCTTGAATTTCTAATTAAATTTTGATCTATTAACCTGAACTGCACTTTAAGTGTAACCGGCACCGAATTCTCGCACCGAATGCTCTCTTCAGCATTACGATAGTGTATCTTAATTTTCCCGACTCTGTAAACATCCGGCGGAGCGAATTATCACACCTTATTAAGCATTTCTTTAGTTACATTATACAGGGTATTACATCTATTCAGGGTATTACATCACTTCCCCTTTTGAAAAAGAATGCTTATTTCTACAAGTAAGCATTCCTTTCGGTTACCGCTCAACTTGAAGTGGCTACATACTAAATCAAACAAAAAAAAAAAATAGATATTCACTTTCATGCAAGGTTCACACTTATTACCGAACACAATCACAAACTCCAGATTTCCATAGTTCCCCTTTTCCTGGTCGTGCTCTTCTCTGCCCTCCAGTAGGTTGATTTATATTCTGACTGCTCTAGGGTTCAGATGGGATCATAATTTGAGAGGAATAAATTTTTGCAAGCGCGGTCCGTCGCTGCAGGTACATTATTGGATAGACCACGGTATGGTTAAATGAGGTTGGAGATTGAGGAACCCTGGTAGAATTTTAGAATCTTGAAATTTAATTCGATTATTGAACTGGGCGTTTTACTTCAGTCCAGTGTTGTAAATCAGGATATAAGCGTGTTGGTGGTGCATCGCCTTCATTAGCACGATGGTTGTTAATTGGTTCTTCCACGATAATTCGTATGTCCTGAAGTTCAGTATCTTTTATTTGAGCAGTTGTGCCTTCTGTTTCAGTTCTTGCTTTTAGAGAGATATCACGGTAACGGTGAACAATCCACAGGGCCAAAGTACTCCATAAGCTAGCTAATAAGGCTGGTCCACATCCGGCAGTTCGATATATAGAGAAAGCATTAATAATCACTCCTGCACAGTAAGCGAGAATTTTAAACACGATGAAAAATCCTATAAGTCCGCTCATGAACATCCCTAAATCAGTAAACCATCCCCAAATATAGTGTAGGGTTGATTTTGCTAAATCCTCCATCTCCTCTGGATCAAAAATATGTAGGGTAGAGTAACCTTGAGTGTCGGTATCTTTTCCTGATAACTTTCTGGTTAAAATAGTTCCAACTGCTTTTCTTTCAATTCCAAAAGTCAAAATTCTTTGGACGCTATCAATTTCTTGCCTTGTGTATAAGCCCGCTGCTCCTAGAGGTTGTATGGGACCAAATTTTAATTTCGCTTCCTCATCGACTTCCAACTGTATAGGTGCATTCCTAATTACCGGATGAGGAGTTAATCCAATCCACTCGGTGTCAATATAATACAGTGGCGGAGTAACTAAGTTGCAGTCTATTTGTTCAGCATGGTCTTGGATTAGATGCGTTAGAGGGGCCATAAAAAGAGTTTTATTATCTACACTGATAGGTAATTCATAATAGCAATACTCGGTTCTTCTAATATGAACTAATTTCGGTTTACACTGCATGAGGTAGATTACTTCGCCTAGAACTCGACCTACATAGCCTAGTTCTTGTTTAATTACAGCACCGAAGTTGTCAGGAGCTAAGGGTGCCATCATCAGTCGAGTTTTTAGTTGTTCTCTTTTTGTCAAACATCTTCGATATACAGTATCAGTATACAACACATCTAATGATCTTTTATAAGCTTGTTCTATATACAAAAGTTTACTATTAATATAGGCGGTTAGCTCCGTATTCTGCGGTAATAGTTCCATTTGTCCCGTAAGCTGTTCTGTTGATTTTCCCAACACTAAGATTTTCGGATGTTCCGTTAACCAAATTTCGATACCACATATGTGAATAGTTTTAATTAATGAAAGTGCAAACACTTTATCTCCCTGTTCAACGACCAAAATTTTCTGTCCTTCGTTACTTGTTACCAGTTCCGCTGGACCTTTGTATAATGTACTTAAATCGTGATCACACACTGTATCTTGGTAATATTCCCACACTGTTTCTCCAAATGTAGAGTCTACGCAATATCCGCTCAAATAAGGGCATACAATACCACCCATAAGGCTTATTTCATTGCTTTCTAATTTGACCTTCGCTAAGTAGTCTTTTAAATGGATTTTAACCGCTGCATAAACGATTACGTCGGACCAGGAATGTCCATCTTCCGTGTAATGGACTCCTCTACAGGTTCCATCATCTTTCAAATCACCCTCTAAAGTAATTGAGACGGATGTTGTACCGTTTAACTGTAATTTGCCAATGCTTCGTCTATGAATATGGATTGTTTGATAACGATGTGCGCTTCTACATTCTTCAGCTCCTAAGGGTTGTAGATAACTTGATAATCCACCTGCTACAGCAGAATTATGACTGTGCATGCCACAATACGCTATGATTCTCGTGACTTCTATTAAACAGGTTTGAACATGCTTTAGTTTGATACCATTGCGTTGCAGAACGTGTATACGAAACTTTTCGCTGTTGTAGGCTTTCTCTTCTTCGGGGCATGATGCAATGTCCTTTAGGGAAATCACGGAGACATTTGTGTCCTTGTCCTTACAGTCATATGCAATGAGCGTGATCACTGCACTACACTGAATTGTCAAAATTAACAGAACTGTTATAACTTTCATTGTCCCTGTTAAAACAAATGATAACATTAAAATCTATTCCTAATAGTAAACATAAAAATAAAGAAAAATACATTAATAGAAAATGACATGTTGTAATAATAAAATAATACCTAAATTACAAATTACATTTAAGTTGGTTACATAAACATATTTCCTTAATTAAAATTTGCTAAAATTCCCCTTTTTTTTTCTTTTCTTTTCGGTATGTCTTTCTAATCAATCTACACTGATAAAAACTAGTTTCCCCAAATTAAATTACGGTGAATTATTAAATTAATCCTTCCTGTATTTATAAGTTTATAATTCACTTCGATTTAATAGTTATAATAGGGTTTGGTGCAACGCACTACACAAACGTGGCTAACAGTCAAATCTTCTTGGAGGCCTTCTTGGTCTCATAGACCTTCTAATTCCATCTCTGAATTCCGTGCCCAAACGATTAGGTTCATTTTCTTGTGGGTCGGCCTCTGGTATAGGTTCCGCTCTTTCGTTAGGATTTTCAATTCTTTGCACGGTATATTGGTCCGGAATTAATCCAATACCTATATCTCTGGCAATATCCAAGGTCGCTTTCAAGACGTCGTTACTCTCCGTAGACGAGTGGGTTTCGCTGTCTTCATCACTTTCATCATCGTCAGCTGGTTGGTGTTGATTTAAATTTTCTTGGTAACTGAATTTGTCACAAAATTTTAACCTATTCACATGTACTATCAAGTCCTTTCGTGAGTTTAATTCTCTAATTTTATAAGTAACAGGTCCTTTAATTTCCATAACGCGATATGGTCCTGTCCATGGTTTAACTAGTTTGCGCGATAGTCCTATCTGAGCACTTACGTCATGTAAATATACCAAGTCTCCCAAATTAAATGATCTTTCCTTAGTCTTTTTATTGTATTGTGCCGTTCGAGCAACTGTTGCTTGTGCTAAATTTTCTTGAACATGAGTAAAAGCTTGGTTTAATCGTGCGACCAACTCAGACGCGTAGTTTTGATCAGTGTCATATTTGTATGCTAAAGTTATATGCCATTTGGGCATAAGGTAACCAATCGTCCCAATCTTGTTGACTGTTGGCGATATAGTGTGATAAAATGTCCTTTATAACTCGATGACTACGCTCTAACATTCCATTAGTCTGGGGGTGATAGGGCGTTGTCTGTAATTTTTCCACTCCAAAAAATTCACAAACAGATTTAAACAATTTTGATAAAAAGTTTGCACCTTGATCAGTTAAGAGTTGTTTTGGAGTTCCATGACTAGCAAGTATGTAAGTAGCAAAAGCTCTAGCCACGGTATCAGCTTTTTGATCAGGTAGGGGTATTAATTCAATATACCTGGTGAAATAGTCTTGAAAGGTTAAAATGTATTTATTACCCTTATAAGAATTTACTAATGGACCTACAATATCCATTGCTGTTCGTTCAAATGGGTAAGACACTTCTTTAAAATTTTGTAAAGGAACTCGTTTTAAATGTGGAGATGTTTTCCTTAAATTACATGAATGACAGTTAGAACAGTACCGAACTACATCGTTTTTCATGTTGGGCCAGTAGAATCTAATTTTGAGTAAAGTTAAAGTTTTGGATTGTCCCTGATGTCCTGCTAAAGGTAAATCATGAAAGTCATGTATTACTTTTTTAACATAGCTTTTAGGAATTACTAATAAATCTCGTTCATCGTTTTCATTGCTTTTGTATAGCAACCCATCTAAATCTAAATAAAATCCGGAATTTTCATGACCTTCCTGTAATGTTTCAATAATATTTAAACAAAATGGATCTTTTGCTTGCTCAGCTTTAATTATATCCCTGTCCCATATTGGTATGAACGGTAGTTCACATGGCTCTACATTTATTGTGCTTACCATTGACTTCTCTTGTGCTGACTCCTTTGTTAACTTGAAGATACGAATTTTTATAGAAGTATGTTGAAAAATAAATTTTATTATATCGATTACGATTTCCCAATCTAATTTATCTAACCCACAACCAATTCGAGGCATTGCTAAGCGAAAATCTTTAAGTTCTAAACAACATTTTTTTAATGCATTAAGGGCATCCCAAAGAGTTTGATAAGTAGGTTTACTATAATAATGACCTTTAGTTATTAAATAATATACGTTGAAATCTATCATTCTCAAGACAGCTACGTCTCCCACATTTTTGTTTTGCTTTAAAAGTTCGTTAACCGAACCGAATTGTCCCTTAAAGTCTCGTGCTATTCCCTTATTCATACAAAGATCTTTAGATACGGCGTGAGCTAATGAACTTTGTCCAATAACGGCAAATAGATTACCTACTTCTTCTGTTATATTATCGTTTTCGATTTTATTTTTATCTCGGTAATTTACAAATTCTTCAAAATTCGAAGGATAATTATAAGCCCTACTTAAAGCATCGACATTTCCGTGCTTTTTACCAGCTCTATGTACAATTTCGAACTCATACTCTGATAATAACAAAGCCCATCGCGCTAGTCGCGAATGCGGATCTTTCAAAGTCAACAGCCACTTTAAAGGTCTGTGATCTGTAACTAAGGTAAACTTGCGACCGTACAAGTAACATCTAAATTGTTTAATTCCGAAAATGACAGCTAAACATTCCTGTTCAGTAACACTATAATTTTGCTCAGCTTTGTTCAGTTTACGACTCGCAAAAGCTATAGGTTTCTCGAATCCATCACGTACTTGACTAAGTATCGCACCTACTCCACTGCCACTGGCATCGGTAGCTAGAACAAAAGGTTCCGAAAAATTTGGATAACACAGTACGTCTTCGCTAGTTATTGCCAATTTTAATGATTCGATTGCTTCTAATACTTTTCCGTCTATTTGAAATGTGACTCCCTTTTTGGTTAAATTGGTTAGTGGTTCCGCAATATTAGAAAAGTGTTTTATAAACCGTCTGTACCAACCCACTAAGCCTAAAAATGCCCTCACATCCTTGACAGTTCGCGGAATTGGAAATTCTTTCATAGCTTTCAATTTTTCAGGATCAGGTTTTATACCGTCCGTTGTTATAATATGCCCTAAGTATTTGACTTCTTTCATTAAAAAAATGCATTTACTCGGTTTTAGTTTAATATTTGCATCTCTTAACCTATCAAAAACTAATTTAAGTTTTTCTAAATGTTGTTCTAATCCATTGGAGTTAAAAACCATAATATCATCTAAGTATACTAAACAAGCTTCCCCAATTAACCCGCTTAAAGTTAAGTTCATGAATCTCTGAAAAGTTGAAGGAGCGTTAGAAAGTCCAAAAGGCATTTTGTTATATTCCCAATGACCCCATGGAGTAGAGAAAGCAGTTTTTTCCTTATCTTTCTCCTCCACGTCAATTTGATGATAAGCAGCTGTTACATCAAATACGCTAAACAATGTAGATTTCCCAAAATATTCAAGTGTTTCGTGTAAATTTGGAAGGGGGTAATAATCACGTTTAGTGACCACATTTAACCCTCTATAATCAATGCACATTCTAATTTTTTGTTCCCCATTTGGCAATATTTTTGTAATTAGAACTACTGGAGCTGACCATGGTGATTCGGATGGTCGTATTACATCAGCCTGCAAAAGCCTATCAATTTCATTTCTTAAAATTGTTTGTTGATGATAAGGAACACGATAAGGACGTTTCGCAATAGGCATAACATCCTCAGTAATAATTCGATGTTTAACTTTTGTGGTGCTGGATAATATTGTATTATCATCACAAAATATGTCCCTATAATCATTTATTAATTTTGTTAATAATTTCACAGAATGCTCATCTAAATGAGAAAAATCAAATTCTGCTAACATACTAGCTTTGTCTGTCACTGAAATGTTGAACAAATTTAAGTCCTTTTCATTTACATTATTAGCACCTTCCAATAATTTAAATTTTGACTGTCCCTCACCAATCACAGTATTTCTTTTAATAGTTACGTTATAATTATTAACATTTATTAATCTTATGTTACAAAATTTATCATTTTGCACCACACTATGCGCTGCAGTTACCCCATTAATCCCAATATCAACTGGATCTATTATGATATACTTACCTGCTATAGTATTCTTCAACTTACCTAAACAAAGAACTTCATGTCTTGGAGGTATCATCAGATCTTCGTCTAAAATTACATGGCTGCTATAAATTTCGCAGGGATCTTGACATTTAATATTTTCTTCATTTTCTTTTATAGTTTCACTAATAGACCACTCTTCGCGTTGTTTAAACTCGTTTTCCTGCATTCCTTTTAATTGTGCATCCCTTTTGACAATATCTGGTACATTTTTCCCAACACTGTTCGCTTTCGTAATTTCCTCATCTTTTATATTTTCTTGACTACAATTTCCTATTTCTTCTCTACGTTTTAGCACATATCTAAGTTCACTTTCACAGTTACCAATTACATTTATGGGTTCATCATCACACGTTTTCCTTTCTAAACCGATATTTTTTAATTTTCTTCTTTCATCGAACATATTTCCCTTTCTTTTTCTTATTCCATCGTCAATATTTTCTTCTTCACAAGGATTTTTGTCTTCCCTTTTCATTAAAGAATCTTCAGTAACTCTCTTTACTTTTTTATTTAGACTTTCTTGCGTTAACTTCGCTTCACGATTCGCCATGCCGATTACAGCAACTTGACCTACCGTTTTATCGAAGTTGAATTCCCGATGAAGTTCCATTTTATAATTTATTTGCTCTACGCATGCATTATCATTTTCTTTTTCACAATTTTTCATGCCGTTTACAGCAACTTGACCAACCGCGTTAACATTACTACAATCTTGAAAACATTTCACTTCATATTCTACTGATTCACGTTCAGTATCACATTCTATCACCCTTTGTTTGCTTTGCCATGCCGTTTACAGCAACTTGGCTAAACTCTTCATCATAATTAGGCACATGAAAATATTCAATTACATTCTCCACTTCTACTTTAAATTTCTCATTTCTTCTCGGTTTATTTTTCATTGTCATCGTACATTTATAATCGTCATCGTTCACTTCGTAGTCATTTTTATTCCGTATTTCCGGGTTCATATCATGTAAGAAAAATCTATCACTTCCACCTGCACAAATTTCACTTTGATCACTACGGTTTCTGTTAATGTTCACGTTTACCTCATTAAAGTATTCATCACTGTAAGCACTATGATCATCACTAGCAACAATGTTTATTTTTGCACCCCATAATTTCAAAATATTTTCCCCAAAAGAAACTTCTGCACAGTGTTGCTTAAGAAAATCTCTCCCAAGTATACCATCAGCACCAATAAATAGCTTATCTTCGCAAATTACAAATTCCATGTTGGCCATCGTTTGATTTTCAAAAAGCCCAATTTCTGCACGTATTGTACCTAACGCATTTATGCCGTGACCGGTAATTCCAGTTAAAATAATTTCTTTTGTTGGTTCAACTTCGTTCAAATTTACAAAACTACATTTTAAAATTGAAATTGCTGCCCCACTATCTAATAAAAATTTTCTTTTCTCCCCGTTAACGAAAAAGTAAACTAAACTTGGTATCTCTTTTAACAATGAATAATTCAAAAGTGGTATTGGCATAAGTGTTTTATTTTGGTGCTTACAATAATTACTACTACTATTTGGACAAATACTTATTGTTTCCCCTCGGTTCGAGGTGTAACCGAAAGGCTGTTTGAGTTTAAAGAACGGCGTTCACATGCGGCAACTGCCGTATTACCAGATCCATTATTGGATGCTGTATTAATTTTTCTGCGATCAAAATTATTTGTTTCCCTTTTATTACTTAAAAATTCTGTAGTTTCTTGCCTGTCCCTTTCGTGTTGAAAATAATTCCTAGGCGTATTCTTAGATGCATTATAATCAAACCTTGGGCCGTTTCGATAATATTTATTATTCCCACTGTCCTCGTTTGCGTTTGCTCTATAATCGATTCCCCTTTTGATAAAATTTGGATTTTTATTTCTCGAATTATAATTGCTATAATTAGGTCCTGAATCGAAGAATCGTTCTCTATTTTCTTGATCACCCCTGTATGTATAATCCGGCGCACGATTTTGTTTTTGGTTATAACCCATATTGAATTCGCAATTTCTAGCAAAGTGTCCAAATTTTCCGCATCGATAACACTTAGTTTGGTAATCAACCGACATTACATTTTTATTTAGATTTCTGTTTTGTAACATTAATTCACACAATTCTTCATGTCGCGCTAATTCTTCCGCTTTATCGATAGTTAAATTTTCAGTACGCATTAAAACAGCTCCTAGATTTCGCATTATATCACGCTTTACACCCGCTTTAAATTGGTTCAAAACTAATTGATTACATTTCTTTTCGAGTCCCGGTTTGTCGTTATTTTGTGCCGTCGCTAAATCTTCCTCTAATATTTTTGCGCCTAACAACTTTAATCTAGTAACAAATTTTGATATTGATTCATCATGTCTCTGGAAACATTTACTTAGTTTCAGCAACGCTTCGCCTGGTATTGAAATAGGAGCAAATTTTTGAATAAACTTTTTCTTAAAATTACTATAAGAAATTGTATCCGCATCTAATTCCGAATCGGTTTTAAAATATCTGTACGCATCTCCACTTAGTCTATATTTAACAATTTTAATTGTTGTGGCTTCGTCCCAGTCATCTAATCGCGATCTTTGTTCAATTTTTTCAAAATATTCCTTAACATTTTCTTTTCCCGAAAACGACTCTACTGTATTTGCAATCATTCCCATCGTTAGTGTATGATAATTTACAGTCGGATTGGTATCGTCCGTCATTTTGTTGCAATCTACGGAAACTTTTACAACGCGAAAATACACAAAAGTTTCTTTTATTTGTTTATTTTTTTGAAAAAAAAGTCACCCTTACTTTTAAACATTGGTAATTACCGTTACTACTATCTATTTTTTTTTTCAAAAATGTACGAAGCTAAAAAAAAACGAAGACAAAATTACTACGAATTCATTGGTATGCAAGGAATGTATAAATATGCGATAAGCCGAGATGTATGCTAGCTTTGATAAGCGCGCTCGATTCGCGTCGATGTCAAGTTACGGCCACTACGGCGCGGCGCTCCCATTTATATAACAAAGATAATAACAAAATTAATCACCGCACCCTTCGCTGTTTCACCAATTTTAACTGATCAATCAATCGATTCGTTATCAACAATTATAGCTGATCAATCCCACCGTTCGCTGCCAACAATGTTACGCCCCAACCCCGTATTTAGGGCGGTTATAATCTTGAAGAAGGTGTCCGGGCTAAGCAATTTGGATTTCTTGACTTACTTAATCCGGTTATTTTGGTATCGCTGCCACCAGCTCAAAGAGCAATTGAAGAAGTTGTATTCTTCGGAGGAAAGGGGGGGGGGTTCTTTTTGGGAGTTGAATCAGCTATTGTTGAAATAAAAACCGGTAAGCGACTAAACTACTGTAAGCAAGAATTAATCGGCGGACTCAAGATCAGTGCCGCCGAAAAATCAAAGGGTGGATTGTTTTCAAAATGGTCACGAACGAGAGGCGCGTGTCGAGGCTAACCAAGAAAAACATCCATCGCGACCGAAAGGAAGTGGACATTCGATAAAGAAGTAGCGTACAGAGCGGAGTCTGAGGCTTAAAATATTATTGTCAAGTTTTTATAGTTTTCTTACTTTTTATATTAAAAGTTTATTGATGATAGATACAATTAATTACATCGTCCTTACATATCAGAAGTGGGATTAAGAAACCTACCCCTCGACGGAGTGCAGTGCGCAATAATAAACAATGAACGGGCAGAGTGGCGAGAGTGCGACGCCAATTGCGTCCAGGGCCGTGGTGTGCACTTTGGTACCTGAAACACCAAGTACTTCCGGGACTGCGATGAATGCTCCAGCATCCGAGTCAAACAGGTCATACACGCCACCGTTGCCTACGCCAGTCGAACACATGCGGAAACAGATCGACGACTTAAGGGAGGTCGTGAGTACAAGCTCAATTTTTTCCGATAGATTTTTTAATCACCGTCCAAATTGGGCAGTTTATAAAGACGACAGATTACTTTCCAATTTTGATCCGTCGGACAGTAATCAGAACGTAAATGACTGGTTGAATAAAGGAAATGAATGTGCACGTATGTATCATTGGGATGAGTTAACCACTACCTATTTGGCGCTAGGAAAATTAAAAGGCATTGCAAAATTGTGGTATGATGGTTGAAAACTGCACAGTATTCTTGGGTTCAGTGGGAGAGTATGTTGAGAGCTACTTTCCCCGGTAAACTAAATTTTGGTCATTTGTTTCATGTTATCGTTGACTGACGAACAAGTCATCGATGTAATTATAGAAGGTGTGCAGGACAAGCAGGTGCAAGTAGCTTTGCGAGCAGCAAATTGTAAAAAGTTTGTTGAGTTTGCTGCTTATGTTAAAACTTTTCCTAGTATTAGTCGCAACACAGGTAGTTTTAATTGTGGGGAGCGCAGGAAAAGAACATATGACGGCACCTACAAAGCAAAAGTGAATCAAAAAGATTTTCAAAATGAAAATTTTTCAAGGGTAAAATGTTTTAACTGTAGCGAGCTGGGTCACAAACGTAAGGATTGTCCGAAGTCCGATATGTGTTCTTATTGTCACAAACCGGGTCACGGCGAAAGCGTTTGTCGAAAGAAAAAGTTTAATGAAAAACAATCTGCGAACAAAAAAGTAAATTTCGTAGGAAACAAAAAAGATAGTATATATTATAAAAGAGCACGCATTAATAATAATGTTGTAAACTGTTTTGTTGATTTAGGCAGTGAATGCACTTTAATAAAACAGTCGGTCGTTCGTAAACTACGTTTGAATTATAAAGAAATAAATAAACATATCGAACTACGCGAATTTAACGGCTCAGTTTTGATTCCTAAATTTGAATGTCAAGGTCACCTAACAATCGACAACGTCAGCGTCCCGATACGCATGTACGTTATTGAAGACGAATACCTTTTTGTTGATTTACTGGTGGGACAAAATTTTACCGAAGACGCATCCGTGTTGATTGTAAAAACGCATAAGCAATTAATAATAACTCAATTGCCGACCGAAGCAGAAACGCCAGACGAAATGAAAGCAATTGTTAACAAATTTAGAATAAACCTAATTGTTGAAGATGAAATTACTCGCGAACAATTTTCATTAAACAAAATTAATGTTGCTAAAATAAATAATAAACAAAAAAATGAATTATTTGCGTTATTACAACGATTTCGATCTCGATTTTGTTTCAATATGCGAGAACTTGGTCATACAAAATCAGCGGAAATGAAAATTGAATTAAATTCTAGTAAACCTATTGTGTACGCCCCTTACCGTCTATCAATATCCGAATTCAATATCAAGAGCGAATTGGTTTCACGACCGATTTAAAAAATTTTTAATCCGGGATTATTTACTAAGGTATACACGGACGCTAGTAAGGACGGTATCGCAGGGATGTTGTTGCAGGTTGAAAACAGTGAAAAACATGCAGTTGCATATTTCAGTCGGCAAACAACATCTCTAGAAAGTCGCTATCATTCTTACGAGTTGGAGACCTTGGCAGTTGTGGAATCTTTCGAACATTTCAGAATATACTTAATTGGTATTAAGTTTAAGTTAGTAACCGACTGTAATGCAATTCGAAGTACTGCCATAAAAAAAGGACATAATCCCTCGCGTAGCTAGACGGTGGTTGCGATTACAAGATTACGATTTCGATATTGAATACCGACCCGGAACGAAAATGACACACGTTGATTGCTTGAGTCGAATGCCACAAGTTTTAAACATTAATATTACGGAAAGCGAGTGGTTACTAGCCGCGCAAATGCAGGATGAAGAGGCGTGTCGGATACGTGACATCCTAATATCAAAGGACCAAGATCCTAGCTCTAAAGTGTACCATGACAATTATGAGCTAAAGGGGAACTTGGTGTATAGGAAAATTGGAAAGGGTAGAAAATGGTTAGTACCTCGCTCAAGCCGGTGGCAAATCTGTAGACTTTGTCATGATGATGTAGGTCATTTTGCTTTAGACAAAACTTTGAACAAAATTCAGGAAAATTATTGGTTCCCTAAGATGCGTCAGTTTGTAACTAAATATGTAGGTGCTTGTCTAAATTGCCTGTATTACAAAGCCCAGTCTGGTAAAAGGGCTGGTCAGTTATTTCCTATAGAAAAGGTTACAGTCCCATACCATACGTTGCACATGGACCATTTGGGTCCCTTTGTTAAGTCTAAAAAGGGCAACACGCAGTTGCTAGTTATAGTAGACGGGTTTACAAAATTTACAATTCTTGAGCCTGTACGAAACACGAAAACTAAGCATGTGATTAAATGCCTCAAGGCAGTTATCGACATTTTTGGCGTACCTGTGCGTGTAATAACTGACAGAGGCACGGCATTTACATCACAAGCCTTCCAATTGTTTTGCTTAAACCTGGGTATTAAACATATTCAAAATGCTGTTGCTACACCCAGGGCAAACGGTCAGTGTGAAAGGGTAAATCGCACTGTATTGGGAGCATTAGCAGCTCTTACGGGCAATGTGGAAGACGACTTGTGGGATACACAAGGTAAAACAGTACAGAGAGGTTTAAATACTTCCGTTCGCAAAACTCTAGGGGTGACACCTACAGAGGTGTTATTTGGCAACAAACCTAGAGGGGTTACAGATGCGATCCTGTTAGCAGAAATTCAACAACAGCTGGATCGTACTGACTTGGCTTCAATACGTAAACAGGTTAAGGATCAGATTGACCGCGATCAGGAAGGCCAAAAGAGAAGGTACGATAAAAGGCGAGCGAAGGCACGCAAATATAGCGTTGGAGATCTGGTAATGGTACAAAAAACGGATGCTCCCGCTACAGGCCAAAGCCGCAAGTTGCTACCAAAATACAAAGGTCCGTTTCGGGTAACAGCCGTGTTACCAAACGACAGATACGCCGTTACGAAGGTAATGACTGGTAAGGGAAAAGCCAACGCAACAATTACGGCTGTAGACAAGTTGAAACCCTGGATAATGCTAACTGAAGAGGTAAAATATGAATTGCTCAGTATTGAAATAACAATTTTTCACTGCTGAGGTCCACGTAGATGTTGATCCTACGTGAAGCCATGTGATAGTTGTTCACATGATGAAGTACACGTAGATGCTGATCCTACGTGAAGCCATGTGATAGTTGTTCACATGATGAAGTCCACGTAGATGTTGATCCTACGTGAAGCCATGTGATAGTTATTCACATGATGAAGCACACGTAGATGCTGAGCCTACGTGAAGTCATGTGATAGTTGTTCACATGATGAAGCACACGTAGATGCTGATCCTACGTGAAGCCATGTGATAGTTGTTCACATGATGAAGCACACGTAGATGCTGATCCTACGTGAAGCCATGTGATAGTTGTTCACATGATGAAGTCCACGTAGATGTTGATCCTACGTGAAGCCATGTGAAAATGAGTCACATGACGATCTATGCTGATCCTATAGGAAGCCATGTGATAGTTGTTCACATGATGAAGCACACGTAGATGTTGAGCCTACGTGAAGCCATGTGATAGTTATTCACATGATGAAGCAAACGTAGATGTTGAGCCTACGTGAAGCCATGTGATAGTTATTCACATGATGAAGCCCACGTAGATGTTGATCCTGCGTGAAGCCATGTGATAGTTATTCACATGATGAAGCAAACGTAGATGTTGAGCCTACGTGAAGCCATGTGATAGTTATTCACATGATGAAGCACACGTAGATGTTGAGCCTACGTGAAGCCATGTGATAGGTATTCACATGATGAAGTCCACGTAGATGTTGATCCTACGTGAAGCCATGTGAAAATGAGTCACATGACGATCTATGCTAATCCTACAGGAAGCCATGTGATAGTTGTTCACATGATGAAGCACACGTAATGTTGAGCCTACGTGAAGCCATGTGATAGTTATTCACATGATGAAGCCCACGTAGATGTTGAGCCTACGTGAAGCCATGTGAAAATGAGTCACATGACGATCTATGCTGATCCTACAGGAAGCCATGTGATAGTTGTTCACATGATGAAGCACACGTAGATGTTGATCCTACGTGAAGCCATGTGATAGTTATTCACATGATGAAGCACACGTAGATGTTGAGCCTACGTGAAGCCATGTGATAGGTATTCACATGATGAAGTCCACGTAGATGTTGAGCCTACGTGAAGCCATATGAAAATGAGTCACATGACGACCTATGTTGATCCTACATGAAGTCATGTGGTAATCTCAAACGAAAGGTATTTACTATTGACATGGTTGTAATTATGTAAAAATGCCTGAGAGATATGCGCTAAGATAAGTCAATAAATGGGAATCCCACATGCACGACATGAGGAATATGATGTGTAAATATGATAACAATCTCAGTGGAGACTAACTTTTCTTGTCAGGACCCCGAGTCCAATTCTGAGCTGATTGAGGACAATCAGCTGAAACAGGATGGCCGAATGTAAGCAAGAATTAATCGGCGGACTCAAGATCAGTGCCGCCGAAAAATCAAAGGGTGGATTGTTTTCAAAATGGTCACGAACGAGAGGCGCGTGTCGAGGCTAACCAAGAAAAACATCCATCGCGACCGAAAGGAAGTGGACATTCGATAAAGAAGTAGCGTACAGAGCGGAGTCTGAGGCTTAAAATATTATTGTCAAGTTTTTATAGTTTTCTTACTTTTTATATTAAAAGTTTATTGATGATAGATACAATTAATTACATCGTCCTTACACTACTATATTAAATTTAAGCAATGAAAATAACATTAGAGTCAAACGATTGAAACGAGCGGCGGGGGTTGAACCGGTGAAATGCTTAACTAGGTTTTATACGACCTGAACCGAAGAGCCGCCTTTTCTTCACTAGAGAACTGTCACCTAACGTGCCAAAAAATCTAAAAATGCTTGAATTTCTACTTAAATTTTGATCTATTAACCTGAACTGCACTTTAAGTGTAACCGGCACCGAATTCCCGCACCGAATGCTCTCTTCAGCATTACGATAGTGTATCTTAATTTTCCTGACTCTGTAAACATCCGGCGGAGCGAATTATCACACCTTATTAAGCATTTCTTTAGTTACATTATACAGGGTATTACATCTATTCAGGGTATTACAGTCTGATCATTATACTTTAAGGCTGCGCTCACACTCATGAAGCAAAAACGTTTTCGGACAAAACGTTTTGCTGTATTGTAAAACGTTTCGGCTAGGCTCACACTGATAAATCGAAAACGTTTCAAACAAAATGTTTTGCTGCATTATAAAACAGTGTGACGTATATTAAAGAGACAAAAAACGTCCTCCTATTGATATATTTACTTCTCGGCGTCTACTTGCATAACCGCTTTCTTTATCTATATTGGGGATTTTAAAACCATGTTTGTTAACTTCCTTAATTACTAACAGCAAAAATAAATAATTAAAAATGCCTTCGAATAAAACAACGGACTGTTAACTTTGGGGGCCGCATTAACATTGTTTGGGGGCTTACCTAATAAACTCAAGTTTGTTGTAGCGATTCATTCGCCATTTTGTCGAAAAACTCTTTATTTATTTATTTTTCTTATTTATTTTATTTGATGCACTTGGATATACAAACTTTTATATGTAAACAGTTACAATGAAAAAAGGTTTTATATACATAACAAACATCAAACATCAAAAATAAAATGTTTAGGTATTACTTTTAATAATAATAATAATAATAATAATAATAATAATAATAATAATAGTTTATTGCCACGAATCAATTCAATGATATGGACATGGTCAAAAAATCAGGTACAGTACAAAACACGATAATACAATTTTTTTAAAACAATATGAGACATAGGTATGTAACATATTTTGGTCAATACAAACACAATATAAACAACACATCACAGATATATTGACAACAATACGCTATAAAACGCGTAGAAATCCACCCAGTCATGGTAAAGCAACAATTACAACTTCAGCATGTGACCGATGTCTGCCCAACAGGGCACTGACTGTCAGATTGTTAGTTCATTGATGTGGTAAAAAGCTTTTTCACGTAGGTAGCGTTTTAGTAAAATCCTAAATTGTTTAACTTCTGCACTTTTGATGTTGATAGGTAGTGCATTGAAGATTATTACTCCTTTGTAATGAGCCCCACCTTGATAGAGAGCCGTCCTATGCTTAGGAATACTGAAATCATTACGTTGCCTAGTTTGCATATTATCATACAGATCAAGATTACGAGTAAATAAGCGTTCATGTTGTTTTATAAATATTGATAGTTCAAAAATATATAAACTGGCTAGGGTTAAGATTCCTAAGCTTTGAAATAATGGTCTGCACGGACTGTCCATCGGCACTCCACACAAGGTTCTGACAATCCTTTTCTGCAGAAGGAATAAACGCGTGACGTGGCAGGAGGATCCCCAAAAAAGAATGCCATAGCGTAACCTGGATTCGACGTGACCATAATAAAATGCTTTGAGAGATGGTATTCCTACATTGGCTCTTAGGTTGTTTAAGGCATAGAGAGCAGAGGAAAGCTTACTGTTCAATTTACTGCAGTGTAGCTTCCAATCAAGTTTAGCATCGACCGTAAGACCCAGGAACTCAACGGAACTTGATGTCGGCAGAGATTTATTATGGTGTTTGACTAAGATGCTAGAGGCAGCGGGTTGTTTTTTAAATGTGACAATCGTGGTTTTATCCATGTTAAGATGGAGGTTGTTGTTTGAGCACCATTTATTCATTTTTTCGACAATTCCAGAACTGATTTTAAATTTACTCAGCTGACTTATCAGCTACAATTGCATTAGTGTCATCCGCGTATTGTGATAGGTGTCCAAGTGAGACGGTAAGAGGCAAGTCATTAACATAGATTAAAAACAAGGTCTGTCCTAGGATCGATCCTTGAGGGACTCCACGGAGAATAGGTGACTCAGCCGATTGGTAGGTTTTAGTTATGCTATCGATTTCAAGAGATAATGAGACAATTTGACTACGATTAGATAAATAAGATTGAAAAATACTCAGAGCTGGCCCACGGATGCCATATCTCTCCATTTTTTTAAATAGGATTTCGTGATCCAGTGAGTCGAACGCTTTGGAGAGATCGAAGAACATACCAGTTACGTTAAATTTACTATCCAACTTATCATATATGTAAGTCAAAGTGTTATAAATAGCATCTTTAGTTGAAACATTGTTTGTGAAACCAAATTGATTTTTATTTAAAATTCCAAACTGGGATAAGTAAGAGATTAATCTTGAGTTTAAAACTTTTTCAAAAATTTTACTGAAGGCCGGCAGGAGAGAAATTGGACGATAGTTGCCGGGATTAGAACGGTTGCCTTTTTTATGTATAGGTAGAACTTTGCCACATTTTATTGAGTCTGGAAACACTCCTTGAAGGAGAGATTTATTTATTAGGTGAACAATCGGAGTTGTTATCAACGAAGCAATTTTGCCAATCAGAGAGCAGGGCACATCATCCACACCTGCAGAATTCTTTTTAGAAATTGATTCGGTCACAGATCTGACTTCAGCGTCATCAGTTGGAAATAGAAACATATTATGCGGGATTAGATCATAATCAGACTCAATGGGTAATTTTCGGTTTTGCGTGTAGTCTACGGTTGAGATTATGCTGCTGAAGTGGTCATTAAATAAATTAGTCACTGCATCAGGATCAGTGTTCTGAAGATCAGAGAAAGAGGATAAGCTGAAGCTAGAGTTCTTATTTATGTTTGCTAATTGTCTAACAATATTCCATGCAGTTTTGGATTTGTTGGATGAAATTATTTATTTATTTTCAAAATATTCCTTCTTAGCTTCTTTTCGGGCTAGACTGTAGCGTTCCTTATGCTGTCTAAACGATTCCAATAATTGGACTTTTACAAAGAGCATTTAGTTCTCTCAGATTACAAGCCAACTTGCGCAAGTATACCAAGGATAATTAGTTTTTTTATTAGAACGGCTCCGCTTTGTTAATGGGAATGATTGATTGAAATGCATTATGAACGTCTGATAAAAATTATTAAATGATACATTTACGTCATACGTATTATATACATTGATCCAGGATTCGTTTTCTAATACTGATTTAAAATAATTAATATTACCTTCTGTAAATTTCCTATTGTATGTCACATTAGCAGAGTTTTGCTGTTTACTATTCAGGTCTTTAAGAGACAATAATTGGTAGCAGTGATCGGAGAGGAATGATTCTGCTGTAAGGCAATTAAGGATAATGTCAGATTTAGTTGCAAATACATTGTCGATTAGAGTAGACGTTTTGTTAGTTACTCTAGTCGGTTGGTTTACATACGGAACGAGGCCAAAAGATTTAAAAACATTAGTTACATCAGCAGATATTTTAGTGGTTTCGGCAAAATTTACATTGAAGTCGCCACAGGCTATTACAATCTTACCGCGCCTAACAGCACATTGAAGAGTAGAAAAAAGTTTCTCGATGAAGACATCCACATCACCACTGGGAGAGCGATAAAAGCAAATGATTATACATTTCAGACTACCAATTGTAAGTTGTGCACTTGTGTACTCAAAATCTTTTTCAATACATTTGATATTACAGGCAAAAGGGGAGATGTTGCTGTCAGTTCTAGCAAGGATACAGACACCACCGCCTTTATTTTGAACTCTACAATAACAGTTTATTAGGTCGTAACCGATGGGACCGAAGTGCTGGATTTCGCCATCTAGCAGCCAGTGCTCAGTCAGGCAGACTATATCGGGAAAAGACACATCATGCATCAGCCCCTCCAAAATTTCTACTTTAGATCTTAAGCTACGAATGTTCAAGTGAAATATGTTAAAGACTACATCGTTTTCTCGCGCATTACTGTCCTTTGAAAATTTTGCCAACAATCAATTTGGATAAGATTATTAAAGTTAACGTAATTAACAAATTGAGTGGATACTGTACGCAATATCAGTTTTCCAACATGTCGAAATTATTTATATTTTCCGTTTTTGTTAAGATGCAAACCGTAATTGACTTTATCCTTGCGCGTAATGAGAGAATTTATTTCGACAAAGTGATTCGTTTCAAACTTAGAAGGATTTACAATGTTGTACATCTTCTTGTTACATCTTGTTTAATAACAAACAAAAGAACGAAGGAACAAATTCTCAGGTCAAGAATAAAGACTAAGAAACTAAAAACAAAAATCGCCGTATTTACTATTTATTGTCATTAAAATATTGATTTTTAATATTTTATTCAAATGCAATATTGTTGCAAACCAACGATTTAAACTTTATCTAGTTACGAAAAAATTTTGAATATTTTCTTTTTTCTGAAATTTTAAATTTAATTGTTTTTAGTTTTATTTTTTGACAACGAGGGGGGCCCTTTGATTGAATCGGGCCTTGGGCTGCAGCCCTTAAAAACCATGTCTAAATCCGCTCTTGTTTGCACATCTGACAAGAGGAAACACTTTGAAATGTTTGGTTCGCTTAATTGTATTGATAAGAAAGTAAAGCCTAGCATAAGCTTCGCTGCGTTTTTTTACGATGCATTTTAATGCAACGAAATAATCGCCTTGTGGAACCTGCACGTTGCGATTTTTCATATCTCTTTCTCTCCCATTTTGTTTGATCGAAAGTAGGTAGGTATTCTCTCTCTATCAAAGAAACTCTTCGTAGTTTACGAGAAAAAACCTCTAGCATAAATCGTTTTTTTGGGGTGATGTAACTATTTCGTTTCATGTTAAAACCACAGTCATTAGATCAAAACGTTTTGAGTAAAAACGTTTTGACTGCAAATGTTTTAGCGTGCTTTAAACTGTTTTTTGTTTTGATGTATCAGTGTTTTGATGTATCCTATTTAAAGCATTGAGAAAACGCTTTCCAACAAGATTAGTCAAAAACGCTAAAAAAGCGCTGCGCAGTGTGAGACTGATGAAGCAAAAACGTTTTCAAACAAAAAACACCCTAAAACAGTAACTGTTTTAGCGTGATTTAAACTTTACAGTAACTGTTTTAGCGTGTTTTAAACTGTTTTTTGTTTTGATATATCAGTGTGTGCCTGATTCTATTTAAAGTATGAAAGAAAAAACGCTTTTTAACAAAATTAGTCAAAAATGTTTTGTGCGAAAACGTTTTTGCTTCGTCAGTGTGAGCGCTGCCTAAAACGACATGTCTCTTCAATCTTTAAATTTGAAATTGGCGTAAATACATTTTCTTAAATAAAAGGTCACCAAAACAATTTTTTAAATAAATTTGAAGATATCTCAAAATCGGTTACATTTAGGTATAGGGAAGCCTTAATATTTTTTATTTAAAATAATGTGTAGAATCAGAATTTGTAATAAAAAGTATAGCATTCTATTTAAAATAAGAAAGTTAATGGCGACTTCCGGTATAACCGGAAGTGATATAAAAGTGAAAATATTTTAATCTGAAAGATCGATTTCCCTTAGGGCAGTGCACTAATTTTCAGAATTTTTGTATATTTTGTATATTCCCCGAAAACTTTTAATAGGCCACTCTATTTGGGAGACCCTGTATAGTTTAATCAAAATTTATATACATATGTATATAGACGTTCTGAATTGAAAAGAAAACGACATTTTTTTCCGAACAACCTAATATTACAGGGCAACTTTTAAAGTAAAAGTCATCCATTGGGAAATTTTCGTAGATTTTTTTCAAAACCACCTTGATCGTGCTTCTAGCAAATTAAATTCAGCAGATGGAAGAAGAAAATATAAGCAGTTATGGGCAGAATTAACAGTACGATTAAATTCTGCAGGCTATGGTGAAAAATCTACTGAAAAGTGGCGAAAAGTAAGTTTAGTATCTTAATCATAGATAATTGTGCCCTTTGATTGAGCACTTGTGATTTATTCTATGTATTCTATCTATGAATCTGACATGGTTGAACCAAAACCTCTTAGACACTCAAATGATTCGTTATTTACTTTCACTTACAAGGAGGTGATGCACCTGCAGGTTCCGCTGTGGCTGACAAATGTGCATCGCCAGATGATGGTCCATCACGAAATGAATGTCGGACAAGTGTCATCATTGCACCTTTTAAAATGATTTAAACAAAAATAACATCTTTTGATTCCTTACTCAAACGTAAGTAAGCAAACTTACCCTGTGCTGTTGCACTAGGAGATGGCATTTGTGGTGATAAATGCATTGTACTAGATGAAGCACCAATTTCAGAAGAATCATATGTTACCTTTGAATGATCTGAAATTTATTAAATAACTTTGAATTATATAAATGGTGAGCAAAAAAAATCAGATTAGAGTAGATGGAGCAAAGATAATATATGTCTACGATTAACTGCATTAATTAATGTAATACCACTAATACATTCAAGAACTGTCAAATTTATTGACTTTTTATTTAGTTTACTTAGCTAATAGCGGCTAATAGTTACCTGCTTGTTCTGGTATATTCACATGAGGAAAAGCGAATCGTTTGAGCTGTTTATTAATATAATCTTCCTTTGAGAAATGCTTCCCACAAACACAGCAATTCTTATAAATTTTTTGTGGGGTCATACCCTCCTCCAATAAACGCTCATTTCCACAGATTTTCACCCATTTTTCAAATAACACTAAATTTTTTTCTGGATTAGGAAAACTGGGTTCTGGTAAAGAATATGTCCATAAGCGCTGAACATTTTCTATGACAAAAATAGTTAATTTAGCTTACACTGAACGTATTTCTACAATAAAATTTGCGAATTATCCGTAAATTTCGGAATTATTGCCTTTTAAAAGTGACGGCTTTAGGTTATGTTCGAACGTTTTTTATAGATATCTTCGAATGGGTTATTCTTAAAACGTGCTGATAAGAGAAGGAAAACCTTTTTTTGAGTACGTGTATTTCAAGGGAGAGAAACCATTGCACATAAATATTTTTTAATAGCACCTACTACTTGACGAGCAATACACAAATAATTTTTGTACGATAGACTTTCAGAGGTAGTGTACTACTTTGTCGTTTCAAATGTAGCATTTAGGTGTAAATTTATAACAAGGGTTTTATTTCCCTTAAAATTTACACACAAAAGTTTCCCTTCCCTTAAAACTTACATACAAAAGTTTCCCTTCCCTTAAAACTTACATACAAAAGTTTCCCTTCCCTTAAAACTTACACACAAAAGATTCCCTTCCCTTAAGACTTACATACAAAAGTTTCCCTTCCCTTAAAATTTATCCACAAAAGTTTCCCTTCCCTTAAAATATATTTACACATAAAGGTTTCCCTTACCTTAAAATTCGCTGCTCATTTAAATACACCTAACACACTACCCCTGAAAGCCAATCTCATAAAAATTATTTGTGTAATGCCCAAATAACTAGAACTATAGGTACATTTTCATGACCAACACCCGATGGGCCAGCTCACTTTAACTAACATATACAGATCCCAAATCCATCCATCGCCAAATGTGCCACTGTAGCCCCTTTAAGAAGAAATAGCGCCTGAAATTTTATGATTAGTGCTGGCATGAAATTTTGGAGTTTTTACGAAGGTTCAAATTTAATTTCTCTACTTTCCAACATAGAATAGATTTATCATGCGTTACCGGCTATTGCAATAGAGTCTCATAATTTGCCGGGTATAATGAGCAACATAATATAATAAAATGTATTTATACAAAACTTTCTCTTCCCTTCAAATGTATATACACGAAAAAGGCTTTCCTTCTCTTTAACAGCACTTTTTAAGAATAACTTATTCGAAAATATTGATATGGAACATCAAACATAACCTAGAAATCGTAACTTAAAAGGATAATCCGCAAATTTTATTGCAGAAATACGTTCAATATAAGGTAAATTAACTATTTATGTCACAGAAAATGTTGAACGTTTATGGACATATTCTTTACCAGACCCGGAAAACTGTGCTTCGAAATTGTATTGTAAGGATCATAGATGACTAACTCTTTAGATTAGAAACATTCAGCTACTTTGGCTACTTTATAACTATGTTGTGTATACTAATTTCTAATTTCAATTGAGGTGGGGATAACAGATTTGCGCCTTGGTGTATATTCTGAACTCCGCTCAAGCAGTGGCGTACGCAGTAAGGGATTATAGGGGTTACCCCCCCCCCCAAATCGGGGTAGATATACGGTAGATAAAAATTTTTAGTCACTAAATTAAAAAATAAAAGTCTTCGACCATAAAAATATGAAAGATACAGACGAAGAAAACCGATATTTTGTTTATAAGCATGATGTGCAGCTGCAGGGGAGTGCAGGATTCGGTGCGAAAGTGAACCTTATGTACCCCCTCACCTGATTGACTCCTTCCATCTAACAAGCAGCGTTGCCGGTCTCGGAAACTGAAATTCCCCAGTAAGAATTAAAAAACGACGTGGCTAAACGTCCGCCTGCGGAACCATGGCATTGTATTTCGAAATTCCGCCCATTTGCTTTGCTACAGGATGGTCGTAGCCAGCGTTATGTGGTGAGAGTCCTCGGTGTTAACCATTCTACCATTGTTAGGCTGGCACAAAAACACCAAGAAACTGGCAGTGTTAACAGAAGGCTAGGACAAGGCCGTGGAAGGGTGACATCGGTCCGAGATGATCGCTTTCTGCGTCTAACAGCGCTCCGCACTAGGCATTGCACTGCTCGATTCCTTCAAAGGGAGATGTTAGCTGCCAGAGATGTGGAAATTTCGCTGCAAACGGTAAGAAACCGTCTTCGTGAAGACAATATTCGGGTTCGTTTCCCTACAAGAGCACCACTACTCACCAGACGACATGGGGAAGCTCGTTTAGCTTTTGCTAGGGAACATTTTAATTGGGATATTGGAGATTGGCAGAATGTGATGTTCTCTGACGAATCAAGATTCTGTCTTTATGCAAATGACAGACGCATGCCGGTGTATAGAAGACTTGGGGAACGATATCTTCAATGTAACTTTGTTCCCAAAGTGAATTTTGGTGGAGGTTCTGTAATAGTTTGGGGTGCAATCTCTTTGGAAGGTCGTACAGAATTAGTGCCTTTGCATGGGGCTCGTATGACGGCTGTGCTTTACATTACTGACATTCTAGAGCCACATGTTATACCGTACGGCCCATTTATTGGTCCAGATTTAGTGTATATGCACAATAAGGCTCGACCGCACATAGCTCGGGTAGTTCAAGAATACCTTAGAGAAACTGAAACACCTGTTATGGAGTGGCCAGCTCGAAGCCCTGATTTGAATCCAATAGAGCATGTATGGGCCACCCTTCAACAGCGTATTTCAGGGCGCAGAATGGTGTTTAGAACTCTCCAACAGTTGGAAGCAGTTCTTGTGGAAGAATGGCATAACATACCACAAGAATACATTGTAAACCTTTACGAAAGCATGCCGCTTAGAATGGAAGCTGTCACTCAAGCCTGGGGTGGAACAACCCGTTGTTAGTTTAGTTATAGTGCATAATCAATTTATTACATTGTTTTAAATCCGTTCAAGAATGTCAAGTCGTTATTCTTTTTTTTATTAAACTTGCTCTTTCAGATTATCTTACACCCTTTTATCACAACATAACGCAACGTAGCTTTGTTTAAAACAATTCTAGGTGGTGCGATAATTTTTGTGGGGTGTGTATTATATTAAGAAAAAAAAATATCTGAACAAAAACAGAGATTCGTTTGTATATTGCTACCAACATTGGCCCATATTATAATCGTTTCACTAGCTACTTGAAACACCTCCAAACAAATTTTTAAACTAGACGTATGAATCTGTTTAGAAATTAAATACGTAATGAATACATACGAAAATGTAATTGCCCCTTTGACATCTTTCAGTAGTGTACTTACAATACAAAGTTTACAAATGTAGTATTTTTTGATATTTTGATTTGCTTTGAACCACAAACGATCTTTGCTTATCTTCCGTGAATTTATGCAAAATACAATTACATACGATATTAAAAAATTTGCTTGTAATACTTACTTTATGAACGTCACAATTACTGAAAGAAGTATCTACATGCTCATATAAGACTTCAAGAATATTTTGTTTGATATTATTAATATTGTAACTAAGATAAGAGAACCAGCAAAGATGTATAGCTGATTAAATCAAGTAAACATAAAAACTATAATGTAAACAAAAGCTGCCTCCGTCGTATGACTCATCCGAGACGCAGCTGCAAACGTCCACCTGCAGGGCAAGTCGTGTGCAAAAACTATGATTCATCTACGGGAACAAATCCAGCGAGGAATCACATTTCAAGGCAACAATTGACGTCACACCCCGGAAATAAAACTCCTATAAAAAGCCGATAGAGTGAACGCTAGATGAGTATTAGAAAATATCTCTTCAGAGTATCATGTAGACTAGTTGTCTTTTTAGTGCTCCAATACACAAAATGTAAGTGTAATGATTGTTAGTTAATTTGTTGATAATAAATGTTTTGTTATATTAAGCTACGTCCCTAGTTTCATGTTACTCCAAAGATTACCGTAACATTTTGGGGATGATTTACTAAGCATTTTTGAATTATATCATAAGCAAAGGTTACACATTGAATCATGCTATCGTGGCAGTAAAACAACTTTAAATTTGTGGGATCGTTTTCTTTGAAACTAATAAAATTGTGTACCATTTCAATACTGTCACTTTTAAAGCACGATGAACGTTTGTCACAACCTGTCCTTAATTTTTTCGTAAAGAATCCACAAACATACGCCGTACTTTCGGCATCAAAAGAATTACGATCAATACTAATGTTAACCATATTAAGTAATTCAGATGTTACAACGGGTGGTGTATGAATATTACTTGCAGCTCCTAAAAAAATCTTTTAATTTAATCAACATTTGACATTCATCTTCTTCGCAATTTTTCGCCAACGTTTTACATGATGATAAATTATTGACTATTGCAGTTTTCATATAACTTAAGAATTGATGTGGAGTCGGATTAATATTGGCTGCACCGTATTGACGCACCGTACCGAAATATTATTTAAATATTATATGGCTATCATTAAATGATATAATTAAATCAGTTACCTAAAGAAATTCTCTAATGGATCTTGTTGTACGCATCTAGTCTTCAATGTACCTTGCTCACTTTGAAAATAGTGAGCATACAACTCTTTCATGGAGTTCATCATGAAGATGAGGCCCTTGATACAACGAGGAGCTTTGCATTGGACGCCATTTTTGAAAAACTTCCAATTTTCGAGTTTTGGAATAATGGTATTCCAAAACTTAATATGCCCACTTGAGCGACTTATCGCACGTGTCAGAGGTTTTCCTACAAAATCAAAACACAGTTTGTTAATATGAACACAACACTATAAATTTTCGTAGATTACCTGGGAAATCTCTAATATTACGACTATTCAATGAATCAAAAATAGAGTCCATGAGATGTGCAAATTCTGCAGTATATATTACCTCTGCTGGCAGATTTGCAGATGCCACTATCGATTCTATAGATGCTGCCACTGTTGAACTGAAAATCTGGGCAGCAAATGAAACTTTCATTTTAACAAAATTTATATTTAATTTGAAATGTAATGGTTTAATTTTCCTCATTGCTAAAAAAAACAAAATCAAATAATAAGATAACGATAATTAATGATTTTATGTATCCACCTTGAAAGCATCTGGTGAAGTCAATTTTGTATGCTTCTTCAATGTGTACCCACTTGGCTACCTTATTGATATCAAAATATAGATTGCTTCCACTATCCAGATAATGATGACAGCATAAAAAGCATGGTTTGCTTCTTGGTTGGATCTTCCTAAATGTCCAAGATCTACATATCCAACAATTTTATCATGCGCCTTATCATAGGTTAATGCCTGTTTTAATGCTATTTCGTCGAATAATAAGACACATTGTTTCAATTCTTCTGAACAGCGAGCCAATCTTTTTTTTAGACTTATGATAATGTGCATATTAATTCCTACTGTTAAGGGAATGTCCTGTAATAATCTTTGTAATGTTGATCTCGATGGTAAGTTTAAAAAATTCCTGACAAACCGGTAGCATTTTGGTCCACGCTTATACACAGCTAATGCAAGAATTTTGTCATCCCGATTCCATGAAGGTTTATCCTTTTTAAAATTTCTGATCTGACTTCTAATTAAATTTGCCGTAACATTATTAAAATTTTGTTCCAACTTCCGAAAAACGTCAGTGTAACTGGCACGAGATAACATTTTTAAAGTGTTGCGTGATTTCTGGAATTGTGATTTTAATTTGCATATCTTTCCCTTTTGCACCGTATATTCTTTGTACAAGACCTTCTTGCGAGTTGATCAAATATTGAACCTTTTCTCACCAATCTTCCTCAAAATAGATTTGCGTGCTGTAAATAATAAAAATAAAATTACAATTCTGTGTCAATATTGCTACTAGTCAATAAAAAAATTATAATTAACGCTGGTTCTTGTCCGATGAAAATTGTATCACAAACTCTTTTAAACGGACACTAAATGGCGCATAAACACTTACCGTTTCAGAAGTGAAAAATATATTTTTCGAACTGTCGAACGACTGCGAAACGTTAAGTGTTTATGCGCCATTTAGTGTCCGTTTAAAAGAGTTTGTGATACAATTTTCATCGGACAAGAACCAGCTTTAATAAAATTAGTGCTAATTCAACTATGCGAAAAGCGCATTTTGACAAGATCGTGGCCCTATAATTATTTCTGATTATCTATAAGTTATTTTACTAAGAACTAATATACCACAAAATGATTAATCAAATGAATTGATTACAAATGTACAAATGCGCGCCAATACCACTTCTACTCAGTACGGGGCTTTTATATGCTTTCCAAAGATGAATGAAGCTTCCTGCAACTTTTTGTAGATTTTAGTTAATTCCCTTGCGGTTCGTAAAAACGCTCCCATCGCTATGGAAATTGGTTACAGATCACTAAATTTTTACGAATTATTTACACAAGATAGAGACTCAAAATTTCCTATTATAATACTCTCACTATATACAGGTTGAGTCCAAAAAAAACGCCTACGCGAATAGCGTCGGTGTTTATTGTCGTATTTGAGCGGTCAAAAAATCAAACAAAATGGCAGAAAAAACTCAGCTGTCAACTTTTGTTATTTAAATGCAATGGTATGATTACTGTAATCGAAGGAACTTTTTTTTCTGCGATCAATGATGTGCTGCAACAAACACTTATTTTTCAAAACAATAGAAAACAATAAAAAGAAATAAATTAATTATTTACATGAAATGTCGTAATAAACAGTTGGTGAACAATAAATAGAGAGTTTTAGCAATTTTTACGATATGGATAACGTTTATGCTAAATGCTGTAAAAAGACTAACGCGCTTGCTTATATATTTGTGAGCATGCGCATTAATAGTTTTATAGCATTTAGCGTACACGTTATCCATATCGTAAAAATTGCTAAAACTCTCTAATGATACATGTTTTACGGTAAATAGTGTAGTATCTATAAGTACTTCCTCATAGGCAAAAAGATGACCATAACTTTCAAATTCTTTTTTGTTGTTTTTTTCTATTGTTTTTAAAAATAAGTGTTTGTTGCAGCACATCATTGAACGCAGAAAAAAACGTTCTTTCGAAATTTATTACAGTAATCATACCATTGCATTTAAAAAACAAAAGTTGACAGCTGTCATGCAGCTGTCTTAAATGTATTAAAGACGCAAGGTATGGTATTTTGTAGAGTTTTTTCTGCCATTTCATTTGATTTTTTGACCGCTCAAATACGACAGTAAACACCGACGCTATTCGCATGGGCGTTTTTTTGGACTCAACCTGTATATTTAAATATTTTCAATTCCAAAAGAAGCTTTAGAAATTTTCTCATTCAATAGCAAACCAGTATTTTAGGAAATGTAATTTGTGTGGTTGTAAATTATGAACTTACCTTATACGAAAGATAGCTACTGCTTTGATAAAATCATAGTTATTGGCTGCCAATGTCAGGAAACGTAGTTATGTAACAGAATTTTTGGTATTTCGGAGAGACGTCAAAAAAATGTTCGAAATTTTCTGTCCGCAACTGTACATTTTGTTTTTTATTTGGTAATTTAAATGCAATTTTACCAGTTTACATCCCCGATGATGTCTGTGGTAGAAAGTCAAAAGAGCATAGGTCACATTTTCTGTAAAACGGAGTTATGTACGTAAATGCATTCAAAAATGAAATTTGTGAATATTTCGTTCGTTTTGATCGCCCGAATGTGAAATACTATAATGAATAACTATAGTTAAACCCTTATGTTGGACGAAATATTCACAAATTTTATTTTTGAATACATTCAAGTCCATAACTCCGGTTTGCAGAAAATGTGACTTTTGCCCTTTTAACTGCCTACCACAGATGTGTTAACTACGTAATTGTCTCTTCTGGCATTAATAAAAAATCGAACGCATTATTATGATAACCAAGACGGCCACAAGACCATTTTTTTTAGATTTTGTAAATTTTTGCAAAACAAATCAGTAAATATAAAAATATGTCATTACTACGTATTTCATAATCGAACTCGAGCCGCATGAAATTAAAGTATACCACTATTTGTTGCTTGGTCTTAGGGAGCTTTAAGTTAAAACGTTATTTTGTTTCACCAGCTCAATTAGTGTCTTTTAATGTGAACATTGTGAACCACATCACTATTGGAAATGCATTCGTAAGTTTGATTTCGAAAATTTGAATTACTCTGTCTTATTTTAATTGGCCACAGTGTGTTATATGCTACTGATAATTTGATTGGTGATTTGAGCTATCCTTGTTCTCATTGGCTGTAGGGGGATCTACAACTAGACGCTCGTTTTCATCCAGATTGTCGTCGCTATCGGCCATCAACAGAGGGCGTCGCAATCACCCACCGACTAAGGTACTAAATCAACATACTTCGTATAGAGGTAACGCATTTAGTGATTTTTATAACTATCCTTGTCGCACATTCCTCTCATCTAGGGATAAAAAACAGTTGGAAATATTATTTGAAGTGACGTTTGTCAAAGTTACTGTCAGTGGTTAAGAAAATTGAGCTTAAATATCGCATCCCAAACTTTTATCGCATGACATTTAATGATTCCGCCCTTTTCGTAAAAGAAACATTCTGCATTTCTCAAAATAACAACTTTTTGATTGGTAAATAACTAACTAGACATAACCTAACACACTTTTAAATTGAAACCAGTGACATTGCGGTAAACAGAATTCCCTACAAAACGCCGGGCGTATTGTACTCTCGTTGGCTACTGCTCTTTACGTAACGACCATTAACCAATGGGAGGACAGTACGCCCGGGGTTTTAACGCACTCAACGCTCCATGGAAATCTGGCTAAACCCCGAGCGACGCGACGCGGGGGCGCGGGCGTGGCCAAAAAATACAACACGCGCGCTGTTTTCAAAACCAGTGGCATTTAATAAAATGGCAGCAGGGATGGAGCAAACTTCTGTTTCCGCTTCCATTCGTGTGTTTAGCAGAATAGATTTAGTACATAGCGGAGATAACACTTAGGAATCAATCAAGTAACATAAAATTAAGAGTACAGGGGAAAAACCGGCTAAGTCACATGCATGTTTGTCGTAACCTTGAATCTGTCTTGAATTGTGTAAACATTCGCTACGTTGTGTAGCCATCATTATTTGTGACTTAGCAGATTTTTCCCCTGTACTCTTCAAATGTATTTTGACAAAGAAGAATATTTTATTACAGTTGTAGTTCTTGCCAAATGAAAATTGTAAATTAAATTGATTTGTTTAATTGGCAGTATTAGAGAATTAGAATATCTTATAAATCACGTGAATTATTTCGGCCTGATTGGGCCTCGTCAGAGATATGTACTAAAAATTACTTTTTGAAAGGATAATAATTAAATTATAAACTTACATATTTTTGAATTTCCAAAATCCCAAAAACAAACCCTGAAAGAAAACTTTTTGAAAAACTGTCTAATATTTTGCAAAAATGAAAGGAAACGTATTAGCTTCATCAGTCAAAACAGCAAATTGTGACAGTAAAATAAATAACGTTATTTAACGGATATCGAGGAAAAAATCCAAACTTGGCATCAGATATTATTTTTCCTTGCTTAGTTGAATATGTCAGTAATGAAGGTAATGAAGTAAAAGAGAAATTAATTGAATTATTCAAGATAGGACATTCGCCCGCTTCAGCCTTAAAAAACATTAAATTAAATATTTATCTAAACTTTCCGGATGATTTTGAAATTAAATTAGCAGATCGCAACTTGTGTCCTGATTATGGCTATTGTTATAATTTATACAGAACAGAATTTGAGAAAAAATATGGTCCATCACAATTTGGAGAAAATGCAAAAGAGTTTATAACAAAATGGATAAACAACTATAACGAAGATAAACGAACTTTGTTAAAGTATCGTTTACAAAATCTAACTATGTCATATGGTAAGTTGTTTTTGTTGTTGAATTAGTAAAGTACATATAATAGTCTGAACAAAATTTTAAAAATGCGAGAAAAGATTAAGAAGCTAAAAACACCTGCAGCATTTTCTTCTGCATGTGCTAATTTTTCCTCAGGTAGGTACTAATTAAAATGTTTTAAAACGAAAATGTTTAACTGATAACTTTTACCTTTTGTAGAATACCAGGACCAAGTGAGGCACAATAGAAAAATTTTAGTGCAATCTGGTTCAATTAGTAGGAGGCTGACAAATATTGTCGGAAGGCGCAGCCATACCGGCGGCCGACCAAGAAAGGAGATTATTAAAAATATTAAAAAGAAGAAGTATCCATATATGAGTCAGCGATTAAGGCAACAAGAACAAAGCGCTTCATTACACAAAGCTTCAAGTGCTTCAGATGTGTCGGAATGCAATTAATTTACATTATTCCTTATAAATAGTTATTTTATTACATGTGAAATTCTTTCTTTTTTTAATAAAAGTACATGACTTATTTTGATTAGATGTATCCTTCATAACTTAGAGCACAGAACACATTACATTATAATTAAAAAAAATCTTTTTTTTTGTTTATCTTACTTGAGATTCACAGAAGGAAAATGGTAGGTTATATGTAAAACAATATCCGAAAGTACGTTAATGTTATTTTTGGTGATAATTTATCCACACACTAAGTTGTATGAAAAAATAAGAAATAAATGAAAATATTTAGAAAGAAAACGCAGATCTAAGAAACAAATTTTATTTACTACATTTACAATACATAAACAATAAAATTACAAAAATAGAACTTACTTGGGGCCCGTTCAGGAACTGTATCGCGAGAGCACTTTGGGCGTTTAAAATGAAAAGCAAAATGTACAAAATCACTTACACGAGAGAGAAAGAACATTACCCAGAGCGCGCTCTTTTTAGTCGGAGCGGTATTCCTGAACGGGCCCCTGAGGAACTTTTCTCTCCAATGCGTTGAGAAGCTAAAATCAAAAATTATGGAAAGGTAGTTTCACTACAGAATTACTCCTTTAGATTGAAAAAAGAAAGTCTTTATACGAATGTTTGTGAAGTAAAACTTACGATTTACTACTTGGCTTGAAAGTTTTGATGTGTTTAGTGTTTCAGACGGAAAAAATCAAAGCTACAAACCAAATACAAACTGATGCACATAATCAATTTGTTGTCAGGGTTTCAATTTACATTGTTTATTTTTTAAATGGTCGCGTTCAGGTTTGCAGCGTTACAGCACAGCATAAAGTTATAGCACTCTAAATTACCTGTACTGGCTTTCTGTTGTAGGGGTTATGAATTCACTACGCTGTAATGTAGCGCTACAATGTAGCGTATACAGACTATGCTTGATTATGGCGGCAGCTTGAAGAAAGCACTGCAGGCAATGACGTCACATGTACCTCATTCAGGTTTACGCTTTACTAAAGCACTATAGCGCTGCGGTTACCTGAACATTAGAGATGGGCAAAGTGACTCTTTCGATCGAGTTGACTCTTTGCTTCAGACTCATTGAGGCGAGCTGACTCACTGAATAGGCTCAAAAGAGCTGCATGCTTCACCTTGTTGTTCTGTAAGCAACGTTAGTTTGCTGAGCTGTATGGATGAATGATATTTTAACTCACTGTATTTGAGAGTGTACGAAAATTCGAAAATCGAACCAAAGTGGAACCATATGCTCTCTTATAATGGCATTTAAGTTTGAGTTTCAGCTTTTTAGTGGAAACTAAAGAATAATTAAAATTTAGAATGACGACAGTTATTCCACACTCCAACACTTGTGTGTATACATAAACTTCATGATCATTATCTAGATCTAGACCTTATATGTGTATTACTTTAAATTCAAGGTCTGATTTATAAAGTCCTTCATAGCGACATTACCTTTAGTATAACCGAGATTAAATATCGGGCACCGAGCTGAGAACCAAGAGTTGCCGTTTCATTGATAGGCTCTCGGTTCTCAGCCCGGTGCGGCAAGAGCTGCTGTGCTGAACTACAGCGAGCTGCTTCATCGGCTCTTTTCGTCGAGTCGACTCGGTGAGTCAGCTCGCTCATGAGTTACACATCTCTACTGAACATAACTCTAAATATAAAATAAACAATGTGAATCAAAACCCTGACAACAAACTGATGGCGTTCATGTATTCTTTCGTTTGAACAGTACAAGTAATAACTAACATTATTAACACCTACATTTGTCTTTTAAGATTGAGTATAGTAACAAGTGATTACAGAATCCACGTTGTGCTTCATTTAATTCCATGTGTTGCTCTTACCTTCCATTTCAAGTGAATGTCCTGATCTCGATGGAGTTTCTTCAAATACGTTGGAACAGCATGTGAGTGAAAAACGGATATTTTCTTTCACATATGACCAAAATCACCAAATCCGAGTAGGCTAATCGTGCGCATTGCGCACAGTTACTCGAAAATTGTATTTTCTCATTACCGAGCCGAAATATTTCTAAAACTATGACCTCAAAATTAACAGATGCCGAAATATGAGCGAAAAATTGAAAAAGCTTCCTGGACGACCGAAAACATGAACCGAGCATTAGCCTGTGTAAGGAATGGCGGATCAATTAGAAAAGCAGGGCGAGAATTTGGTATCCCGGAGTCAACTATTCGAAAATGGAAAAAGGCTCACGACGAAGGACTTGGAATAGTTCAACCTAAATTGGGTAATCATTCTGTATTTTCAAACGAACAAGAACAAGCTTTGTCGAAACATGCCATAAAAATGGCCAAACTATTTCATGGAATAACTCGAAATCAACTTCGAAAACTCGCCTATTCTTTTGCAGAAGCAAATAAAATACGCAACAATTTCAATATGGTGACAAAAATGGCTGGCAAAGACTGGTATTATAGATTTTTGAAAAGAAACCCACTTTTGTCTGCGAAAATCAGAGTCAACCAGTATAAATAGAATCTGTGCTTTCAACGAAGAACAAGTATCAGAGTTTTTCAAAAATTTGAAGAACATTTATGAAAAATACCACTTCCAGGCCGACAAGATTTTCAACGTTGACGAAACGGGGATCTCTACTGTTCAAAAACCAGCCAGACGTCTCGCTCCTAAAGGCATTAAACAATTTGGAGCAAAAACTTCCGGGAAACGTGGAAGAACCGTTACAGTGATCTGTTGCTTCAATGCAACTGGCACATATTATGTTCCTCCAATGTTTATTTTTCCAAGGACCAGAATGACAAACACTTTAGAAAAAAATGGGCCTCCAAACGCTCTGTATGGCTGTTCCAAGTCCGGCTGGAGTAATGAGGAATTATTTTCCAAGTGGCTTGAGCATTTCAAAAGAAATGTCAAACCTTCTAGAGATGACCCAGTATTAATAATTTTAGACAACCATTCCAGCCACATTTCACTACAAATATATGATTATTGTAAGCAGAATGGTATTGTGTTGCTAACAATAGGTGCTTTCCTTTTACCACAAATCTTACCTCAGATCAGATAAACGTCATTTCCGTTAGCACGAACAAGTGAGTCTGAATTGGCATTTCGATCTCCCACCTTGCCGTTCGAATACTCCCATTAGTTGTTAGGTTGAAATATCCATTCCATCTTACTTGTTCGTGCTAACGGAAATGACGTTTAAGTGATCCGAGGTAAGATTTGGGGCAAAAGGAACGCAGCTAATACCTCCCCACACATCTCATAGGCTACAACCTCTGGATCTAACTTTTTATGGTCCACTAAAAACATCATTCAATCATCAATGAGATATTCATCTGCTGCACGCTGAAAGGATCACTCCATATGACTTAGCAGAGCTGTTCCAAAAAGCATATAGCCGAGTTGCATTCATCGAAAAGCCACAATCAGGTTTCCGGAATATGGCCTTACCAACCTGGTAAATTTACCAAAGAGGACTTTCTACCGGCCATTCACCACACTCCTGCAATCGAATTGGAAGGTGAAGAAAATCGAGCAGAAGATTCAAATTCTTCTTCAACTTCAACAACTACCCTGACCGAAGTTCCCGGGCCAAGTTCCAAAACCAATTAGACTAGATGAGAGGCCTCTTTCAACTTCAATTGAAGACTTGAGCTCTATTCCGGCACCAAAGAAAGAAACAGCCAAAACTCAACAAGAAAGAAACAAAAGTCGGAAATTCTTACAGAAACTCCAAACAGAGAAACTTTGGAAATATCAGAGGCTAAGAAAAGAGCAAGGTAAAAGAACTTAAAGAATAAATTGACTGGTGAGCAAAAGCAGAAACCGAATAATAAGAAAAAGGCGAAGACCGTTCTGAAACTTTCCACTAAAAATAAAAATAAGGTTGTTAAAAGGAAAATTTTCGAGGAGAGCGACTCAGATGAACAAATATCGGCCAGTGAACTATGCGATGACGATGAGCTTGACGATATTCAGACAAATGTTGAGAAGTGCTTGATTTGTGACGATGGCAGCATGAAGGATGAAGTCTGGTACCAGTGCTCCATTTGCGAAGGATGGGCTCATGCTTTGTGTACTGGAGCCGACACCCCAGAAGAGTACATTTGTGATTGCTGACTTTCGAGCTTAATAATATTTTGTTTTGAATTTTATTTTGTTTCAATGTTCAATGTTTTGACGTTTGATGTTCTGATATTTTCGATGAAAACACATTGCTTTTGTTATTATCATTTCATTTTCATCTAATTTCTGCAATAATTTTGCTGTCATATTCAGCGCACAATAACTCGACACGTGCGCACCATTACCCGTATGGGTCTGGTAATCGTACGCTAAGACAGTTTTTCTAATTTTCGATCCCTATAAGCAATGTGCACTTTTACATCAAAAATGATAATGAGTCGTTATAGAAAACATGTTGGAGAACTCCTATGACAATTTTCAGGTTTCTATTGCTAGTCGTTTAAGAAATATAGAAATTCTGCCTTAGGTACGCACAATACACCGACTCTCCCCTAACCAACGCTCATAACCCCAAATCAAAACATTAGCTTTGTTCCTACACAGTTCTAAATCAGTTCGGAACTGTACTGCTCATGCGCTCTTGCTAAATATACATCTTTTTTAGGAAGAGCGCATGAGCAGTACAGTTCCGAACTGATTTAGAACTGTGTAGGAACAAAGCTATTAACAACAGCTTTAGAACATGGCTGATCCGAGTTTGCGCTCTAAAACCAAGATAAGCTTTTGTCCCTTCTGTATTCTATGCTTATAGGTCGTATATAAACAAAACATTCTGGGTTTGAAAATAGCGCGCGTTGTATTTTTTGGCCACGCCCCCGCGTCGTGTCGTTCGGGGTTATTCTAAATTCTAATACTCGCGACCTCGGACTGGGCAAGCTGTCAAGTGAAGGCTAGGGGGGCGTTCAAGTTTCACAACCGGTTGTTTTAGGAAAAGCGTCGGGTAACGTACCGGACGTAGTTGATTTGTGAACGCCCAAAACGCTTCAAAACAGCTGATAGCAGTATTCATTCGTGTTTACATTATAGGTTATGTGCAAAGGTCGGGTAATTAAAGTATAGCACGGGTATAGCGTTGAATATCAGATCCACAATTATGGCAAAATATTCAATGTCCTTTGTATTAAGATAATTAATCTCTTTAAGTACCTGCAATGGCTTTATTATAATCATGGACAGATATAAGCACATTGTATGTCTGGCCAGAGCTTGAATCAAATAGAGATAGCAATCTATTATTTTCCATTATATTCAATATTGCTATTTGTTTTGTGGTGTTGTTTTTTAACGGATAAGTAGGTTAGCACGACAGACAACAACACGTGCAATAACACAAAACATACTTTTGCGCATGCGGGACAATTTTTACCCATCTGTTAAAGATAGGTAAAAAGTTGCTCTGTCCGACGACGTCTGGCATTAAATATGAACGCTTGACAAAATAGTCGGCGTTGATTTGTGAACGACAAACACAACGTCCGGTAACGTTCGGCGTAAAACTTGAACGCCCCCTAGGTTTCCAATGTAATTCAATCTGATGTTTACGGACCGATCAGTTTAGATCTTAGTTGTTGCTCATAAATAATTAAATTACAAATCAGAATTACGGAATACATGTGACGCCACGTTCATCGTAGATAATTAAGTAGTAAATTACAATATCGCAGAGCGTTATTTTGATTAATGTAATAATCAGATCTGATTATCGGTACATATAAACTTTTAATGTTTACTGTCGGCTAAGTTTCCGATTGATAGTTCAATTGTTTTAGGTGTTTATTTATATTGTTTGTGTTACAATAAATTTTTTACCACAGTAAATGTTTTATTATGTCGACCCTATGCTGAGTGTAACAGTGAATTTTAAAATCTGGAATTATTGGTCTGTCTAAGGCGAACGCATCTAGGCTTAGGGAGGGAGCCTGTTTGTGGAGTTCTTGCAACTGGGGGCACACACTCCCTGGCGCCCTTTATTAAATACTCACCCCTTCTCCATTGGGCTAGCTCGGGAGAATCGTTGTTTAGAGACAACGCCACTTGTCATCCGGTAAGTCAGTAATTTAATTCAGGAGTATTTTCCTCTTTTAACATTTTTGCGGCGACAATACATAACCTCTTCTTTTTACGTCGTGAAACAGGTCCAAACAACTCCGCGCAATATAGTACCTCGTTCTTTTTATAAAGCGTTTGAAGCTCTGAAGTTCAATTTTGGTTCTTTAAAATTTACAAACTTGACCTGTCATTCGCGAAGTAGTTTCAATTTTTTTCCAGTAGGAGGTAATGAGGCCTCATTCATTTTTGGAGTTGCCAATAAAACTAAAACAGTTTTATGAGGTGTTTATTTCGTTCATCTGCTCCTCTATTTTTTATCCAGGGGCGCATTGTCGTTTTGAAGATAATTTTTTATTATTTCTCTAGAAAGAATTTTTTTACATGTTTGTCGGATTAATTAACAATCACCCTGTATATTATATCATTATAACATCTCACCGGATACGACCGAATTTACATTATCGTAACACACGAGTGGTAATGTAATATAATTCATCTATTTAAAATGTTCTCTCCAAAAATTTATGAAATGTGTCTTTTCAGTACTTTGGCGAAAAGATATCGATATGAGGAAAAGAAATCACTTAACTTTTTTATTACTTACTTAATATTATATAAAATTTAATATACAAACAATATAATACAATGCCACATTATTAAAACACATTCCTTAAAAGCGCGCATGATTCGGTTAATGTACAGATTCTTACATGAGACTCAACCTGAGAAGTCACTGTGATCAAACAAAGTTTGATCGTATAGGGCCGCCCTTACCATCCTTCCTCCAAAATATCTCCCGTTCAAAGCATCTCTTGCTGTTTCAGCTTCTGCAATTACCAAATTATTACGTATTCGATAACGGTAAAGATTAATGGGTCAATTCTGCGCATATCTGTAAGCCTGTAACTCAATTATTAAAATATAGAATTTTGAAGTTCTCTGGAAGGTATGATTTCTCCTAGGTCTCTAGGATTACTCATAAGTCTCTGCGACATTATCTTAGAGTCTTACAAGAAACCGTATCATACTAAGAACTTCAGAATTACATTTTTTAATAACTGACTTACAGGCTAACAGATCTTACGGTCCTTACAGATATGCGCAGAATTGACCCATAAGTATGTTTTTACCTGGCGTTTCCGAGAATTCAACGAAAATCTTAACTATAACATCAGTGTCATCATCCTCCGATTGCTTCTCGTTGTATATAATGACTCGTTCGACGGCACCGAATTTACTACATTCTTCCTGGATTTCTTCCTGCAAAGTTTCATCGACGTCTTCGGGTCCGACCATGTTCCTTAAGATGATCACCCGCGAATCGACCTTCCTCATTAGTTTTTGCATGACCAGGTGTCTGGCGTTTTGCCCTTTGATTGACATATTTTCTTGCTGTTGTAACGTTTGAGGTTCATTCTGATCTAGCAATTTTTTCTGCAGTTCTTCTTGTTGTTTAAGTTGTGCTTCCTGAGCTCTCTTCATCGCTTCCTGTGCCGAATTAGTGGGTGGAGTTGGAATTTGTGCTAAAGTGGGGATGCTTAGAACTGCAGGAGGTGGAATGACAGTGCCAGTCTGGGGAACCGTCGTGACGATCGGTGTTAATATAGCAGGTTGTGTTAAAGTAGGCTGACTTATAGGTGTTAACTGTGGTATTGCAACCCCAGGGGGTGGGATGTATCCAGGCATTTGTGTTGGTATGGCTACGGGAATTTGCGGAACCACAGGTAATGTGTTAGTTTGTCCTAATTTTGATAAACCAAGAGCAACTGCGTTACTGGCTACAGCGTCCATGGCCTGTATTTTTGCTGTTGCTGCAGCTGCGGCAACAGCGGCTGCTGTTGGCATCGTAGTGGAACCGGTCGATGGACCCATGAGGGCGTTTGGTGGAGTTATTGCTCGACCCACTCGTAAATACTGCCCTCCAAGATCGAAAAGATTCATACTGGCGATCGCTTCGTTCGCTGCTTGTGCCGTTTCGTATTCTATAAAACCATAACCCTTATGTTTATGAGCTGAACTTCCTTGAGCAAGTTTACAATATATAATGGGGCCAAAAGCTTCGAAAACACTGAAAATTCAACTATTAATTACGTCTCCTACTATAATTCGACTTCTTAAATTACCTTTTTATATCATCCTCGGTTAAATCAGGATGAATGGAGGCCACGTAAATTCTGTTGTAATTCTTGGCCTCTTCTTGTATCTCATCAATTACGGCTTGTGCTTGTGGCATATTGCTTGGCCTTCCAACTACTTTTATATTTCTGCCACCAATCATGACGCCGTTCATCTGTTCCAAGGCCAATTGTGCCGCCTCTGGAATTTCATATTCGACAAATGCGAAACCCTTGTGCTTCTGCGTGACCGGGTCCCAAGACATATTGATGGATTTGATGGGACCAAATGGCAGGAACGACTGACGAATGGTGTCTTCCTTTAGCTCGAAACTGATGCTGCCCACGTACACCCTAAACCCATCATGTTGTAGCCGTCTGCCCTCATGTTTTTTTTTTTTTGTATTTAAAGTAATAGCTAATAAGATATGGTTATGAATGCTTTAATGGGTTTTTAGAATTTACTCTAACACAACTCTTGATATTTGTTATCTCCTTTCTTATTGCTAAATTGGTTTTAGTCTCTCTAACATAGTTGATGCTGTAATGAGAGCATCATTAATTACTTTTTCAAGATTTCTTTGTTCAGTTCTAAGTGTTTAAGACAAAAAAGCAAATGTCAAACTTGAACTGCTCCTAAAATACAGGCTGCATTATAACATCCGACAAATATTCACACCATGTGATTCTATGTTGAAAACTATATACAGTGACTTTCATAAAGTTCGTAACAAATGGTAAAAATTTTTATTATTGACTTTTGCCAAAAATATTATTACAGTTAGTTCGTGAATCAATCAAAATAAAAAACAACACAATTCCTTCTAACCAGTAATTTAAAATATGGCAAAAAATTTGAAAAATAGAAATTCGCGAAAATTAAAAAATTGCGATAATTCAAAAGTTACTAATCTCTTTCTTCTAGAATCTGCACTCAGTTAAATTTAGGTGTAGTCAACAACCTACAGCGTCTAAATACAATATTTTGCTAAAATTTGACCTGGAATCATTTTTTTTTAGAATTTCATTCTTCAAATCATTCAAAAACAAATATCATCTCTTTATTTGATCTGTGTTTACCACTAATATGAAAATATTACTTTAGATCAGACGCCTTTTGCAAAAAAGAGAAACTTCACTATAAAAAACATGCCTTTGCTACACTGCGTTTTTAATAAATAAAAATAAATTGTTCCGTTTATTTCTTTGTGTAATAGAAAGGCGAGATGCAAATATGCTCTCTTTTACAAAAAAATGTCATTTATAGCACATTAAATGCATACTTCTGTCTTTTGAAAAATATTGTAAATTTTGAATGATAATCTGTAAAATTAACGTTAAGCGATAACATCAGTTGGTTCGTTGATATTTCTTGTTGAGTCAACTTCGTCGGCATCTTTAACGGAACTTGTATAAAAATTAACTTTGCTATGAACAAGAAATATCAACGAACCAAGGTGATGTTTTCGCTTGACGTTAAGTTCACGTCACGGCTAATACTATTTTACGGATTATCGCTTAAAAATTTAAAATATTTTTCAAAAGACCAGAAATATCCATTTAATATGCTGTAAAGAACACATTTTGTATAAAAAGAGCATATTTACATCTTATCTTTCTATTATGCAAAAAATAAACGGAAACAGTTTATTTTTATTTGTAAATGTAATAAAATGTAACAAAAATGTGTTTTTTAAAGCGAAATTTCTATTTTCTGTAAAAAGCGTCTTATCTAAAGTAATATTTTCAGAATAGTGGTATTTATCTTAGCATCCACAAAACGAGATGATATTTGTTTTAAAATAAAATTCTAAGAAAATGGATTTTTGGTGATAATTCTAGCAAAATATTGTATTTAGACACTGCAGGTTGTTGACTACACTTAATTTTACTTGAGTACATCGATTCTAGAAGGAAAAGATTAATAACTTTCGGATTATCGCAATTTTTCATTTTCGAGACTTTCTTTTTTTCAAGCTTTCCGCCATATTTTAAAAGACTGGTTGGGTGGGATTGTGTTGTCTTTTATTTTGAATGGTGCACGAACCAATTGTAGTACATTTTTTTCGCAAAAACCAATAATAAAAATGTTTCCCATTTGTTACGAACTTTATGAAAGTACTGCAGAAAATTATAATACCACTTTATTCTTAAGTCTCTGGTTGTGAAGTTATTGAGAGTTGACTTTTGTTTCTGTAAGGTGCGATAAATCTACCTTATCTTAATTTGTCAAGAAGTACTAATGTACTTCAACATGCAACATGCAATAGTTAACTAAATAATATTTTCACCTTTTTTCCCCCCGATTTACTTCGAATTTATATTTTACAAAGCAAATTCTTTGCATTTTGTAATCTGGGAGGATGTTGCAATTGTGTAAATGTGTATCCAGGTAACTTAAAAATCAGTGTCAAATTTGAAGTGTATTTTCGCAGTATTCTCTTTCTTACTGAAAATCAGGTTGCTAAGAAACGAAGCTACATACATGTTCCATGTTCCCGAATAGAGGGATTACTTAAGTTAAATGTCCGACTAGACAAAATAATGGATCAGTTTTAAGTCACATTATCATTGAAATAATGCCCTAGGGCACAGAATAATAAGCGACCAGAAGTACAACTGGTTGTCGGCGTCTTTGATGTTTGTGTCCGCTTTCCGCTGTTTAGCTTTGAATTGTGGTGGGAGAGTGGTGTACTGGTCCGCGCGAATTCAAAACTTTCGTATGTTATCTAAAACATTGTGTTGTTCGAATAAGT
Source organism: Dorcus parallelipipedus (assembly GCA_958336345.1). Classification (NCBI taxonomy): domain Eukaryota; kingdom Metazoa; phylum Arthropoda; class Insecta; order Coleoptera; family Lucanidae; genus Dorcus; species Dorcus parallelipipedus. The sequence continues at coordinate 41,564,065 of OY284475.1, forward strand.
TTGAATTTATTAAATCATAAAGAAAATGATTTTTTATTTATAATGTAAGTGGACAGAATTTCCATTATATTCTCAATTATTATAACAATGAAACGAAAATAAAACTACATTCAAAACTAAGCCTAGTTCATCGGAGAGACACAAGATGTTTTCGTGCATGGCGTAATGATTTATTCACGTGCAAATGCCAAGACGCCAAGTTTACGCGTTCGTTTCTTCTGATGTTATAAACAACAAGCGATCGAAAGATGTCGCTACTTTAATGTCCGTTATAAACAGTGTTTATCCATAATAACGTTTACATTACTTCTGCAGCGATCGTTAAAAAAGTCCAGTAATGCGAATAGATATATGTATTATACGAATAAATTCGGGATAAATTCTATTTAAGACGTCTCAAAAAGTGTGCTTGTGAATGTACCCTAACCGTAATTTTGAAATCTGCGGACCAACTCACGCATGCGCAGTAAAAATTTTCAGACAAAACCACGCCCTAGTTAATCTTTTGATCGTTTATTATTCTGTGCCCTAGGGCGTTATTAAAAAAAAAAATAATAATAATAATAATAATAATAATAATAATAATAATAATAATAATAATAATAATAATAATAATAATAATAATAATAATAATTTTTAAGGCAATCTAAAGGCGCCATGCACATCTCTGCGTTCAGCGCCGCCTGGCGTGGTGATTTATGAATTAGTGATATGAAAATATTTCTTGAGACTCATTGCATGGGAATAATATCACTCTTCTGACAATTTACGATTGTGGTACATAACACTTGAACTTCCTGGTACTGAAATACATTACAATATTCAAGTTCAAATGTACGCTAATAATTTGAAACAACTCGTATTTTCATACCACTAATGCAGAATATGGTCACTGGTGGCGCTGGCTTCGCATGTGCATAGTCCCTATTATTGGAAAATAACAATATAAATTGTCTGTAATCTTTATGAATGCAAACATTCTTAAAAACGGAAATACTCTTTCTCATACAGTTTTATTTTTTGTGGTACAGCATTTAAATGAAAAGTCACATTGACACACCAAATATGTTGCTTAGATACGGCATTTCAAAAAAAAAATCTATGATTTCTATTGATTTGAAGGTTTTAAGCTGGCTTCACACGACTTGTGATAATACAACGTATTTTTTTAAAAATGCCATAAAGGTTGGCCATGAAAATTAAAACTCATGTCGTAGCTTGGCAACTAACACATGCCAAAACTGAGTTTGAATTTCGTCTTGGTTATTGTCAAGAGATAGGAGGAGGACATTTTGAACAGTTTCTTTGATATTAGTGTTATTATTTTTACTTTTACGTTGATTACATACATTAGTATCTACAGTTTCTACTCGTTTCGACCTGTTTCAGGATTTTACATAAAAATCGTTTATTTCGTAGAAAATGAATTTATTCCATACTTTACGAACGCAGTGTATATCATAACATATTGCACATCTCGAAATCTAACGTCCATTTTCGGACTTACGAGATTTTGAAATTAGACCGACGACAACTAAGTAGTTGAACAGTTGACTAAAATCGGGAAAATTAGTAACTAGAATTATTGCTTCCGCCGCGCCGGTCTGCCAAATTATTATTTGCCTATCAGACTGAACTTGGTCACATGAGGTAGAAACAAATTCGGAAGCGGGCGAATTACGAAAATGGCAATTACCTTACAACATGTGTTCAAATAATCTGCGTATTTTTGAAACGTGTAATCGTCCATCGTACACACCAACACACCCTCACAAACACACACTTACATAATAAACTTAAAAATGAAAAGTATAAACTACACCAATTAATTACTCGTCACTACAACGTTAACCAGAACGGAGTGAACGAATTAAATGTGTTTCATCATATCATCTGACGCGCGACAGTTTATGGGGTAATGAAGGAATAAACCGAACGTTAAGGCAGGTTAAGGTTAATTCGGGCCGCTCTCATCTATTGTACGTTTTAAAAATATACGATTCTCCTTTCCCTTCGATTATCTCAAAACTTATTCATTAAAAAAAAATATATTATAGGAAACTGTTATTTCTTTTCACGATATCTACCAACATACCGAGTTTGGTGCATCTTCACTGAAACACCCTGTATTATCGCAAGCCGTGTGAAGCCCGCTTTAATCAAATTATTATAAATGTAACGAAGTACCATGGCCAGCTCCATTAACATTCACTGAAGTGTATGTATAGCCGTTTCAATTCGCTTAAAATTCGGTTCCCAAAGCATGGCGTGGAGTATAAGGTTACTGTATTTAGAAGGTACCGCCATTCATTTCCGTGGCTATCGTCCTCCAAATTAAAAAGGACGCGATGAAGACGCTATGAAACGCTAAGAAGAAAAAGGACAAATATATAACAAGTTACTGTTGCTAGGGAGTTTATGAATGAATTTGATTAACCCCAAATTAAAAGACATAGAAAGTTGGCGCTACCTTCTCAATAAAGTAACCTTAGTGGAGTGCTCCCCTCAGCGCTCCCTATTAAAGATACTACAAGACTACTGACAGTAACGTAATGACAACTGCAATTACTTAAAAACTCACAAGAGCCGCCGAAGGGAGTACCCGTCAAAAATTTTAAAAGTCGAATTGAAACGGCCATACATACACGTCAGTGAATGTTAATGTAGCTGGGCATGCGAAATACAAAAGTATTATATACGAGCCCCTCGTCATAATAATTCGTCCTATAGCTCCATAGTCACATATATCTAAAAGGTGGAGAAACAAATAAAAAATCGCCATAGAAAATACAGAAATCGTTATTGTTTGAAACAATGCAACAAATTTGTGAATAATTAACTTAAGCATCACTAAACTATTTTAATTATTCTTAATTTATTTATAATTTAATTCATAATTTATAATTTGTTTATAGAAAGAAAGAATGATTGAATAAATTATTATTATTAAAAAAAAAGTATTATGGAACTCTTTCTAAAAGTCATAATAGTTCGTCCTAAAGAAGTTACCATTGAGCACAGTAGGTAACTCTTTTGACGAAGAACCGATTCTAATCTTCTAGGAAGAGTGTCAGTAAGCTCTCTGCATGTTTCTGGTGTTATACTATTCCAGATTTCAATTATTTTGTTATGTAAATAATCTTTTCTGCGAACTGGATGATTACACAGTTCTCGTTTAATTTTTCCCCACAAATTTTCGATTGGAGATAGATCTGGGCTATTACAAACCTAACCAAGGACAGCAATATTGTTTTCCAAAAGCCACTTTTCACCACTTTGGCAGTATGGCACGCAGCGCCATCTTGCTGGAAAATACAATGCCCGTTCCCTGTTTGTGGTTTCGGGATTGAGGGTATAAGTTGGTGTTCCAAGGTCTCTATATACTTCTGTGCGCTCATAATACCGTTGATAAATGTTAAATTCCCAACCTCCTAACAGGACATACATCCCCACACCATCAGCCAGGCTGGAAATTTCACCTTTCGTACTAGACAGTCTGGATGGTAAGCTTCCTCCGATCCTCTCCGCTCCAGATTACAGAACTCCCTTGTTGTTTCGTCCATCCGAGACGATTTTTTGCCCACAAAACACGCGCTCGTTTTTGTTTCTGGGCCAACAAAGGCTTTTCCTTGGCCTATAAGTCTATCAATTAATTTCGATACCAAAATAAAAATATAAAATTTATAATGCAAGTTCTTTGCATATCTGCTACAAGTAGATACAGAAACACATCGTTTTAGTGCTTCATCCCACAATACAGCTAACTCAGATGCAGAAGCCCTCCTATTTTTCTTAATAATGCCATTCAAAATTCTTACATCTCGATCACTAAATGAAGCAAATCGTCCAGTTTTTTCCTTACATTCCATTGAACCCCGCATGGTATAATTGACAACAATCATCTTTATCGTCAAATATGGAATTTTTTAAAATTTCGCAATTGAGTAGTCAGAATGGCCTTCCTTTAAACGCTCTTTAATAATTTTGCGTACAGATGCATGTAACGGAACTCCTCTACTCATGTTTAACACCTTTTAATAACTACAATTTCTAAATGACGAAGAAAGTGACAGATTAATAACCTAATTAATAAATATTTATTTTACTTCCGTTAAAAGTACCTATTATTGTACGATATTGTAGATAAGTAGGACGAACTATTCTGATTGCAATATTTAGTGTTAATAATCATGAATATGCAAATATTTTGTCATTATCTTTTGATAATCCCACTAAATTATATAAATAGTATTCAGAAAAAGATATTCTTTCAAAATATCATCAGGCAATATATTCCCCGAAATATATTTTTTTAAATTATTTAAAGTTTAACGTAAAACTTGCATTAGGACGAACTATTGTGGTGAGGGGCTCGTAGTTGGGCATTAAACGTTGAAGGCACCACGGGCGTTAAAATTATACGCCCATGGTTGGCGTACACCGGATTGGTCGGGTTGTACACTGTTGATCTCGGGCGTTATAAACCTTATAACACCCTTGGTACAGTATCGGACAATAAAATTAGGGCAACAATTTAACAAGTCGTTGAGGTTATATTTCTGTCAAAAATTTATGTTAAACGTTAGAATTACTAGTGATATTTTGTATAATATGTACTAAACGTAAAAAATGCTAGAGTGAGGTTTATATTGTACAAATAGTGTGCCCGGATTTTATTGTCCGCTACTGTACCTTAATAACTATAAATGTGCTGTTCTTTACACTGCCTTGCCATCATTAAAAAACCTTGATCGGCTATATTTTGGAAACTAATCGTTTTTGATATACTTTTTGATACAGTTTTTAACAGAGAATCACGTAGTGTGAATATTTAGCGGGCGTTATCATACAGGCTGTATACCTACGTATACTGGATAACTTACTTAAAGTTGGTTCTTGTCCGATGAAATTTGTATCACAAAATCTTTTATATTTATTTTATATTTTTCACTTCTGACGAAGCTGTCGAACAACGGCGAAACGTTAAGTGTATTGTGAGCGATTTAGTGTTGGGTTAAAAGATTTTGTGATATGGATAACTTACGTTTCTTCATTTTTCAGTTACGAATTGATTTCTGTGAAGTATTACAATGGGCATTTTTTTAAAATAATCAATAAAATTTTTAATCTCACGTGGACGAATAAATTAATTTCCACAAATTATTTATTTAATTTACTTAAGCCCGCGTGTTCGAAACACTGGTAACAGTATGTTACCTACTTCCGCGCCGGTACCTAAATGTTACTAATGTATTTTGCCTATACCATACATTTACGTAGCATACGGTTACGCCGCAAACTGGCTGTAGCACACGGCCCTTATACGTGCATTTTGCTAAGTATGCATCTTCGGTAAGGTAAATTAAATAAATCATTTGTGAAATTGATGGTTTGTATTAATTCGTGTGAGATTAAGTGCAAGAATAAGAGAATAAACTTTTGAAGTTCCGCCCATTTGGAAATACCGTGTTTTAGATTTACTCGACTCAACTTTTGTTCCGAGAATGCTAAGTAATTGCAAGTTGCAGGAAAAAAATGCAAAAATAAAAGAAACTTTGCAATTCTAAATCAAGTCTAGCTCGAATTGGGTATAGTTAAATACAGTTTAAAAAAAGAAACTAATTTACTGTGAATTTTATTTCGAAGTTTACTTTCAAGGATGTTGATCAAACACAGTCAAGCTGGGTTTCTCAGTCCTAGTTTAACTTTAAACTCCTGTTTATTTCCGTAGGAATAATAATTGATCTTATAATTGCTATCATGGAAATAATTAGGAGTTTAAAGTTAAACTAGGACTGAGAAACGCACCCTCAGTGACAGTGGCGTAGATAGAAACTTGTTTCTGGGGGGGGGGGGGACAAAAAAAATTTAACGAGTACGAACTACTTAACATACAAAAAACGTCATATGAAAAACTTTTTTAGTATGAATTACGCGAAACAATATTTTAGAACGATTTCGGGGGGGGGGGGGGGGGGGGCTCCCCTTATCTACGCCACTGCTCAGTGATGTTCTTACGCATTTGATTTTTTTGTTTTTTAAACTTTAAAATATTAAAAAATAATCAATCAAGTACTTACACATTCAACTCAATCTAACATGTTATCATAAAGTCCCGTCACCCCAGTAGGCCGTGAATGTGTAAAGGCACGTCTTTTCTTAGAAAATTGAATGACGTTTATAATTTGTATGTGTCACACTAGTGTCGTCAGCAAAATGGGCACTATTTTCAACAACTTTTATGAATATGCTTTAATATCGGAAATTTTCGTTAATACAGGGTCTCCCAAATAGAGTGACCTATTAAAAGTTTTCCGGGAAGGGAATATATAAAAATTCTGAAAATTAGTACACTGCCATAAGGAAAAGCGATCTTTCAGATTAAATTATTTTTACTTTTATATCACTTCCGGTTATACCGGAAGT
>OY284475.1:41570690-41723908 GCA_958336345.1 Dorcus parallelipipedus
AAAATTCAATTTTCGTAAATGGAACACCCTGTATATTATATCATGAGATACAGGATCAAATTCTACATCGATTGGTATTAGCATTCCCTATACCTATATCTTTTAGTTTTCTTGTTATCAATGATTGTTTATTTTATTATTTATTAATTCATGGAATGAATGACACTTGTTCGTAGCAAGCTTTGAAAAAAGAAGCAGTTATTGAACTGTTACTTTTTAACAAATAAATAATTTCTAACATAACATTATTTTAACGTACATGATAGAATAAAGCTATTAGGTAAATACATACCTACCGTAAGTGTACCATAGGCAAAAATTGACATTTTCGACTTTTCGTCAATCGCGCATATCTCGTTTATTTTTACAGATATTAAAAAACTGTTTTGACATTATTGGGACACTTTTTTGAATACAATTCAGTGGTATAGTTGGTTTCTTGATATTTAATAAAATTTTCGAGTTATAACATAAAGTTATATTTTTTTTAATGGAAATCATAGTAGGCAATGTCATCGTTAAATAGAGACTTTTTTTCTGTTTTCAAAAATATATACTTTGTTGGGTTTATTTGTTACAATTAATAGAACAAAACGCCTTTTTTATTATTCTTGGGTGTATTCTATTCTTAGTAGGCTGGTTTCAATTCAACAAAGGCTGACAATTTTTTTTGTTTGTTTTTATTAAATATCAACTCTTGTTCAAATATTTTGACAGTTGCAACCGCATAAAGAGAAAGAAAGATAGAACGAGCATCCTCTAAGAGTCAACAAAACCGATACCATGTGGTTTGGGTCAAATTCGAAATTATGTAATTTCATTTAAATCGCATTTTTTTCAATCAAATATGCATTTCATGGGACAACGAACTAAATTATACGTATAAATTAAAAACATCTTAAAAATAAGAAATTATTGCAGAAAAAGTAAAGAATACTGAAATGTAAGTAGATAATAAACACAACTCTTGATATATCACAATAAATAACTTAAAACCCAGAAAATAATATCAAAATAAAATCACCAACAAACCCAACAAAGTATATATTTTTGAAAACAGAAAAAAAATCTCTATTTAATGATGATATTGTCTACTATGATTTCCATTTAAAAAAGTATAACTTTATGCTATAACTCGAAAATTTAATTAAATATCAAAAAACCAACTACACCACTGAATTGTATTCCAAAAAGTGCCCTACAATGTCAAAACAGCTTTTTAATATCTGCAAAAATAAACGAGATATGACTGATTGACGAAAAGTCGAAAATCTGAATTTTGGCTTATAACTCGAAAACAAAAGAAGATGGCCAATTTTTGTTTACACTATTGACTTTATCTTTAAAAAAGAGATCGAGACTTGGCCACTTGTTTTTTTCTATAGTTACAGAGATGCCCATAAGAGACATCGAAATTGATCCACCCTGTACATTCAAGGAGAGTGCAATAAAATGGTTACGAGAACGAGCAGAAAATTTAATGAAAAGTATCCGCAGTTACCACCAATGACAGGAAAAAAAATATATAGAAGATTTGAACGTATTTTTAAAGAAAACTGCATCTGCTCCTGTAACTGGCAATGAAGCAAATGAAATTTCTGTATTAGCATTCGTCCAAACTTATTTATTTATTTCTACTTATCTGTTAATGGTATAAACTAAACATTTTTATTTTGTCGACACTTACTGCGAAAAATTTCGATAATTCTAGCAAAATATGCCGTTATAATAAACAATTATTGATAACAAGGAAACTAAAAGAAATAGGTATAGGGAATGCTAATATCAATCGGTGTACAATTTGATTCTGTATCTCATGATGTAAAAATATACAGGGTGTTCCATTTACGAAAATTGAGTTTTGGGCAGTTAAACATAGTGACATTCGACACCATATTGTGACCACCCTATGAATCTTTCAGGGATAATTAGGATATGATTTGAAAGTCTGAACATTATACTTTTAAACGACATGTCACTTCAGTCTTTAAATTTGAAATTGGCGTAAATACATTATCTTAAATGAAAGGTCACCAAAAGAATTTTTTAAATAAATTTGAAGATATCTCAAAATTGGTTACATTTAGGTATAGGGAAGCCTTAACATTTTTTATTTCTAATAATGCGCAGAATCAGAATTTGTAATAAAAAGTATAGCATTCCATTTAAAATAAGAAAGTTAACGGCGACTTCCGGTATAACCGGAAGTGATAAAAAAGTAAAAATATTTTAATCTGAAAGATCGCTTTCCCTTAGGGCAGTGTACTAATTTTCAAAATTTTTGTATATTCCCTTCCCCGAAAACTTTTAATAGGCCACTCTATTTGGGAGATCCTGTATAATATAAATAATATAATTCGTTAACATAATATAAAAATAAACGTTTCTTTAGCTTGTAGCGTTTTGACATGTGTCGATTGATTAAATAGAAATGTCCTTCTGATTAATCAATTATTTTGAGAAAAGACATGCGTTCACACTTCCAAAGCCTTTTTCGGGGGGGGGGGGGGGGGGGGGGAGTTATTCTCGAAACGAGGGAGAGGGTTCGTTTTGCGGGAGTGACGTCAAAATGACGTAGACTCTCGTATAAACCTATACAAACTTTTCGAGAAATGCGTCAATTTCGGGAGCGATCACTTCTCTCCAGTTTGAGAATAACCCCCCTGGGGTGCTGGGACTTTATGATCACATGTTATAATCCGTTGCTTCACTATTTGTTATCGTAGTATGCCTTGAAAGCCTAATGGTACTTAATATGTACTTAACTAAGTACATACATGAGTATCACATTCTCATTATTATAACAATCATGTTATTCATGTTATTTCGATTTAGATTTTAAGATTACTCCAAATTAGGTAATATTGCACTATTTCTTGTCATCACGAGGTATCGAGTGATCGAAGTAATTTTACCTCTAGTTGGCCATGTGTCGAAAATGTAGCACTAATTCCAGGCACAAGTTTTATTTTTAAAGCCCACTAGAGGTAAAATTAAAACCATCTTAAAAATAAGAAACTTAGTGTAGAAATGAAAAATACTAAACTAAAAAATATTGAAATATTGTTCAAATATTTTGACAAGTGCAGCCGCATAAAGAGAGACAAAGATAGAACGAATATCCTCTAAGAGTGACAAAGATTACACAAGATTACAAAATTAAAGAATATTGAAATGTAAATAGATAATAAACACAACCCTTGATCACAATTTAAGCTCTGCCGCACAACGCACCTACTTTACGCACATTTGCAGTTAGATCTATGTAGCCGCATCACATTAGATTGACAGTCGTCGAAATTGCAAGTGTCATTGCTGATTACTTTGAAGGTAATTTTTGTGGTCGTAGATAAAGTACAAAACTCGAGTTGTAAAGCAATTACGCACTTGTGGAATTACTTGCATTCGCCGCTGCGCGGCTCATGCGCAACTTTTCCACCGTGCGCAAAACAGTTACGAATTGATAATAATTTGTGGAGTGTAAGTACATTAAATTCTAAGACATCATTGCGTAAGTATTATTGAAAATTTGTTGTATCCCTATGAATAATAGTATATTACATAACGAGAGTTGTAAATAGCAAATTACGCACGGTGGAAAAGTTGCGCATGAGCCGCGCAGCGGCGAATGCAACTAATTCCACAAGTGCGTAATTGATTTACAACTCGAGTTTTGTACTATACTTTATCTACGACCACAAAAATTACCTTCAAAGTAATCAGCAATGACACTTGCAATTTCGACGACTGTCAATCTAATGTGAGGGGGCTACGTAAATCTAACTGCAAATGTGGGTAAAGTAGGTGCGTTGTGCGTTTTCCTTACTTTACGCACGACGTTTGTAAACACCCGCTTATTTAGTTTATGTGTTGTACGTAATTTGTCATTTACAGTAGTGGTCGTAGATAAAGTATTAATAAACTTCTAAGAAAATGTACTACATTGTATAAAAATTATTGGGGCAATTCTGGTTACTAGTACTTGAAGCAAATATTTTTACAAATTGTATATCTAACTTTTAGGATTAATTTTAACAAATAATTGACAATTTAATAACATTTCTTTACAAAAATAACTTATAAAAATTTCAAACTTTACATACAAAATTTATTTACAAAGCTGGGTGATAGGTTGCTACAACTTGCATTTATCTCTATATTTACTACTACTTGCAAGTACTATACAGTGAGAATTTTTTAACATAGAACATACATAAGTGCTACTGAATTTTTGAAGTCGAACATAGGCCGAAAAGTACGTGGTAACCATGGATATAGTTAACATTAATTGTCATTATTTTTCTTTCACACATTTGACAATACAATTTGACATATATTCAACGAATGAAAGGATACAAATCTACAACTGGTATCGAGTAGGATCCAGTTTAAGGCAATTAACAATTTTTATGACTGTTTGGGATATGTTCTCAAACTTCCAGAAAACTGATTAATGATTATTTTTATCTAATTCGGAAAAAGAGCTTCAGTGCTAGAGAAACAGGTACGAATGGTATCCATAGTAACGAAGCCCACATACATATTCAGCCTCACCTTCAATAATGTAGCAAGGATGCATATGTTCTACGCTAAAAAATTCTCACTGTATAGGCAATTGTCGTTCTTTTTACTATAGTTTTTTTTTTTGTGTACATCGAATCCTTGTCGATGTTCGCTTGACAGCCTGCTTATTATGGCGATCAGAATGGACGCTTTTACATTTTACCGAGGAGACATTACTTTTAACTGTAACTGTACAACAAATGCCACCCCTTGATATATCTCCAAAGCTAAAAGTCAAGTTAAAATTATTATAAAAATAAATGCACCATTGAATTCCTTGCAGAATTTTAATCACAAAATCTTTTAACCGGACACTAAATCGCGCACAATACACTTAACGTTTCACCGTCGTTCGACAGCTTCGTCAGAAGTGAAAAATATAAAGTTGTCAAAATAAACAAGGTTGTCACAGTAGCAGACAAAAGCAATGTTACTGTTTTGATTGACAAAAATGATTATTTTTCAAAAGTTCAAACCATGCTCTCTGATAATAATAATACATACGTAGAATTAAATAATGATCCCACAGAAACTTTCCAGCGTAAAACTTTCGATATTATTAATAAGTTAGAAAAACCTGTTGAAATCAACATCCCACATTTCTAAAATTATACTGCATTCCAAAAATTCACAAACCTAACACACCTCTTCGTCCAATAGTTTCTACTATTGGTTCTTCTCTATATTTCTTATCAAAATTTGTTTCAAAAATTCTTACTCAAGTTACTAGTAAATCAGAATACTTTATAAAAAACTCTTTTGAACTTAAACAAAAAAAAGCAAGCTCATAATATTATTTTATGAGACTAATATCATGAGCTAATAAAATTTGTAACTTTTATGAAACAGGCCCCTGTTCTGATGGTTGGCAAATGGAATATTAAATATCTTACATTGTCGCCAATCTATGCGAACCCAATCGAACCCAATTTTCCAACAAAGATCACGTGAGACTCGGAAATTATTGAAAACATAGTATTTTTTTTAGTTGTTGAAAACCGGTATTTTTTTATTTCTGAAAAAGTCGACATAAATAGCTATTTTTGTATTAAGGGCGTGAAGGAGGCGATTTTGGCCCGCAGCGAAATTATAAGCCCGAGGCCTGAAGGGCCGAGGAATTATAAGACGCAAAGGGCCAAAATCGTCGCTCACGCCCGAAATGCAAACAAGATTTTTTGTAAAATCGTTTAAATCCACCTTAAAGCTTTGAAAAAATAAATGGAACGATTCGTTCTTAAAAATCAAGTTACGTTGTTGGTTGCTATTGTGATGCAAATAAACATGTTGGTTTTTTAGGTTTTAGGGCGCAAAAGGCACTACTTACGCAATTATTGTACAAATGACTTCATTTTCATATGATTTTACAAAAAATTGTTTTGATTGCTTGACTCAAGAAAAGATTCAACCACTCACTGTCTATTATTTTGACTGTTCATATCTTGTAGAGAAAAATAAAATATGTTCTCAAATCGATTGATAAGAGGTGACCATGTATGCAGGGTTGCAGCACTTCCTAATTAATTGAGAACAGGAAATGGAAAATGCAGTAAGTGCCAAAACTCTTACAAAGCACTTAAAAATAAATTCACGTTGCGTATCCCTTGTACCACAGCACATTTTGCTGTACCTAAATAATTTATATACCAAGACTTTACTTGACAGCTGTCAAACTGAGAATTTATTTGGTACCTAGTGCCACAGATTCTCAATCAACCCATTATCTAAAATTTAAAAGATCGTACGGTATTATGGTCAGTAAGTTAATATATGGGTAATATAATATAATAATGGGTAATAATATGGGTAAACATTTTTAAATATGAACAAGGCAGATAAGTGAAACAATAAAAAGTAAAACATAATAACAGTAAACGATGTAAGTAAATAACAAATATCAAATAAAACTCGTCGACTTATGCTCTGAATGAAATTAAAATTAATTAGTAAAACGAAAGGAAATATTGAAAAAACAAAACAAATGAATTAGTAAAACCTTCAGATCTTATCAGCTAAAACTTCATAAGTTGGAGTGTAAAATTCTCAACAACTTCTAAAATAAATGGATCATCATTTCATAAACAAGGGAATACTATTATACCACATGCAAACCTAAATTTCCTTAGGAAAACGAACACCACACACTTACTAAATAACAACTGATGCAGCTGTACAATTTAATCTTCATTGAGATATTATGAAGCAGTTGTTAATTGTAAAGAGGGTGGCGCTTGTTTCATTGGTGCTAACCTGCACATAAGGGCGAGAGCCTGTTGCCGCTGGACCTGAGTCCTCTGACTTGCCATTTGCTGCAACAGAGGGGCATGTTTACAGTAGGTAAACGCAAGCTTGGGGGCGAGCTCTCGCCCCCTGAGCGGGCGCGTGCGACATTCTACGCACTAACCTGCACATCAACACCAAGACTTGGTGTCGCTGGAACGTCTTATGTTTCTGTGGAGTAGATTATCATTAGAAATCCTTACATAGGACAAATATATTTACACTTGAGCTAAAGTCTTACCTAATTTAATTATAAAAAAAAGGGAAACTTTTACACAGGCCACAGGCTTATAACAAGTGATCAATATCTCTTCTAATTAAGTGACCTAAAATCGTATGTATTTGATTAGTTCATTAATTCAAATGCCATTTTGCCGGGAGCGAAAATAAGCTTCTAAAATAAATGGTTTTCGTCTAGGTTGAAGCACCATTTTTAAATTTACTTCTTAAGATGCTCTTTAAAATGTAACAATAAACTCTTATGAAGAAAGATTTCTGTTAATGAATTAAACTTACTGACATTTATAAATTATTGAAATGACATTTGAAAAAATGAATTAATCAAAGACATAAAATTCTCTTTCCATAGGTCACTTGATTAGAATCACTTGTTAATTGCTAAGAGTTCATTGCTTTAGCATACTGAACTGAAAGATGTATCGAGTCTTCAACAAAATCCAGTTAGGCTATCGTAAACAGGGATGTACAGCCTCAATCAAAACTAATGAAACGTTCAAAACCGAAACGCTGTAGTCAGAGAGAGGATACCGAGTGAGATGAAGCCTTAAGGTACGGTTTCTCTGACGCGTCAGACGCATGAGGAGGACGCAGTACGGCTGACGCACGCGTTTGACGCAAGCCAGCGTGTTTCTTCTGGTAACCGCTGACGGATTGTTTCTTTTCAATCGTGTCAGTATTAAGGTACGGTTTCTCTGACGCGTCAGACGCATGCGGCGGACGCAGTACGGCTGACGCAATGCACTGCTACAACGAAATCTAATGCAACCGTTTCTTCTCATGCGTCAACCGGCTGCGTCTGCTACGGCTGACGCAGGGCCTTGCGTCAGTACCTCTCGAAGAGCAGTATAGACGCAACCGCAGGCACTAAACAATAACGTCAACATGACTGCTGCATCTCAAAAATTAATATTTTCACATTGTGAAGACGAACAATTAGTGGAATACTGATATTTTATATTCGGGTCACAAATTTTCTTAAGAATTGTTTAAAAAATTATATTTCTCAAGTCAATAATTATTGTTGTTTTAAATAAATAAACTGTCCTAAATTATTTAAAAGAATCATTTTTTATTTTTTATTTCAAAAACAAGAAATAAGATTTAATTTAAAAATTTAATGCATTCATTTATTAAATAGCACCCAACAACGTGTGGCTCGACGACAAAACGAGGCTTAATTAACAACAGAATTATTAATTGACGCTCAACATGTGAAACATTAATTTATATTTGACCCAACGACGTGTGGCAAAACGAGACCCATTAATACCTAATTAATACTGACACGATTGAAAAGAAACAATCCGTCAGCGGTTGCGGCATTAGCCGCACCAGAAGAAACACGTTGGCTTGCGTCAAACGCGTGCGACAGCCGTGCTGCGTCCGCCGCATGCGTTGACGCGTCAGAGAAACCGTACCTTTAATGGGTCTCGTTTTGCCACACGTCGTTGGGTCAAACATAAATGAATGTTTCATACGTTGAGCGCCAATTAGTAATTCTGTTATTAATTAAGCCTCGTTTTGTCGTCGAGCCACACGTCGTTGGGTGCCATTTAATAAATAAATGCCTTAAACGTTGGGCGCCAATTAATAATGCTGTGTTATCTGTTATTTCGAGATACACTGCATTATCTTTATGCAGAATACAAAATTTTTCTTTAATTTTGTCTCGTGTCCGGCTTTACTCTTATCTCTTTTGCTTGGATTCCTTTTTTCGACTTATTTAACTTTAATCTTTCTTTTCTATTTTAATCTTTATTTTGTGTTAAAATAATTTAGAAACGACAAACTTGCATTCAAATCGTTCAAAATTATTGTAAGTATTGTTTTTTCAATTTTTAATCTTTGTTTTAATTTTAAATAATCTATAATCAACAAACTCGCCTTTAAATTGTTCTAGATTATTTGTTTTATAATTTAGTATCGATAAACTCGCATTCAAATCGATCCAAATTATAAATAATTTCAAAATAAAATTAATTTCCGTTTTAAAATAATTAATTAATTTTTAAATTAAATCTTATTTTTTGTTTTTGAAATAAAAAATAAAAAATGATCCTTTTAAATAATTTAGGACAGTTTGTTTAAAACAACAATAATTATTGACGAAAAATATAAATTTCTAAACAATTCTTAAGAAAATTTGTGACCCGAATATAAAATATCACTAATTGTTCATCTTCACAATGCGAAAATATTAATTTTTGAGATGCAGCAGTCATGTTGACGTTATTGTTTAGTGCCTGCGGTGCGTCTATACTGTTCTTCGACGGGTACTAACGCAAGGCCCTGCGTCAGCCGCAACAGACGCAGCCGGTTGACGCATGAGAAGAAACGGTTGCATTAAGGCCCATTTACGCCAGCCGAGGATTGTTTGCAAACGTTCGCGAACAAGATGCGCGATTGGTGTAAACACTCGCCCGCGCTGCACAGGGTTTGCAAACCCTGTTCTAGAACGTTCTCGAGCGTTCCGCTACTTGTCGGTAAACTGACGAATGCTCAAAGGGATTCGGTGTTCGTTGCGCGTCCAGTGTGAACGGCATATCTAGAGAGAACTCGAGCGGCCGTTGTTGAGTGGATAAACTTTTGTTGTTTTCATTTAAACGAAGATTCCCACATTCTGCGTTTCTTCCTCTGGCGGCGTTTCTCGATTTCTGATAGTATCACAATCGACGCAGCACAAATAGAAAGTTTTGATAACCCGGGTGCCATGTTGGGAACTTTGTCGAATGTTCGAGAACAACTGCTCGTAAACGTGCTCAGGCCGTGTGAACGGGAGCCCCTCCTGCATGTTGGCGAATGCTTTTGAACGTTTGAAAACGTTTGCAAACGTTTTCGAACGTTCGCAAGCAATGCTCGGCTGGTGTAAATGGACCTTTAGATTTCATTGTAGCAGTGCATTGCGTCAGCCGTACTGCGTTCGCCGCATGCGTCTGACGCGTCAGAGAAACCGTACCTTTATGGCGAACGAATGTTTCCGAAGTCCTTCGGAACCCCACAACACGTTGTCGCTCTCTCTGACTCGGCACCGTTGCACTCTGACTACAGCGTTTCGGTTTTGAACGTTTCATTATAAAAGGGTTAGGGTTAAGGTTTCGGTTTGAATTTTAAGCTGATATCGATTAGAGGTTTTCATGAATTTGGGTTAGGATACTTTAAGGTTTTCAAGGGGAAAGACAAATAAATACATCATGAAAAAATAACTTACATTTACCTTTGATCGTAAATTCAACTATACAGGTGCTGTGTTTTTTCGCAAGAATTTTCAAAATTGTATAAAATTTAGGTTATGCGAGGAACTGAATTGAGGCAATTTATTTTAATACGGTGTATTTTTTTAAAAATGCCATAAAGGTTGGCCATGAAAATTAAAACTCATGTCGTAGCTTGGCATGTAACACATGCCAAAACTGAGAATTTAAAGTAAATGAATGGAGCTAAGACATGAATTTTCTTTTCCACACCCACCCCTTATGGCATTTTTAAAGAAACACATAGTATATTCTTTTAAGAACGAAGATATTACTTTCAAAATATCTTGCATTGGCCACTTCCATTAATGAATATGTGTCGTCCAACTACTGAAATTTACGATTAAAAGCTAGATCTTATCCACATATGAATATTTTGGATTAAACGAATGTATTTCCGTTTTTGACAAATAAGAAATTAATTTTGGCTCGACATACGACTTTTTCCCAAGACTAACTCGAGAAACTTTTTTGTTGAAGACCCAATACTGTAGTTCAAGAGCACTGAAATTTATTTTAAAAGAAATTGCGTTTTCACATTTGACAGTCCGAGGTTATGTTTAAAATTGGCTATTTCCTAGCTTTACCCATTTCCAAAGAAACTTACAACAATGAATATACCTCCGTGTCAAATGGCAAACAGTCTTTAAGTTCTTATTTAAAAAAGAAATCTGACCTCAAAGTATCAAGCATGATAATCGATCAGCAGTGATACCATCAAATAAAAAATAATAAATTTTATTGCCTTCTAGTCCTTTTCTTTTCTGGATCATAATATAGTACTTTGACCAACAAGAAACCAGTTTTAACGGAAAAAATATTTCTGTTTCGTAAGAAAGCAATTAGGTATTTCGAAAGACACGATAACTATAGCTATTTTAATTTGAATACATACATGTCAATAAATCCTGACGTTCTCAAGTAATTAATTCATAATTTTAGGTTTTTTAAGACAACGAATTACTCACCACTTGTTTACTAATTGTCAAAATGGGCAGGAATTATAAAGGGCTTTCAAAAAAATATCTTCTCAGAGGCGACTATGACATTACGTAATCGGAGCAATGCATGTCTTTGCCAATACATATTCGTTGGTGTTGGCAGTTATCAGCTGACATTTTGTCTACGTTGTACTCCAAAATGTAATAGCTGCAGTTATAACCAGAACGTTAAAATGTTTTCAAACAGGCAGTAAACAATTTTTAACTATGTAAAGCGTTTTATTTCTTGAAATCTGAGGTTATCGGTTTCCAGAGTGGATATATACAAGGTGTTTTCGGAAGTGTGGGTGAAAATAGAACCTTGGTATTCACATGTACTGAGTATACCGGGTGCTGTATTGATGAACACAATATAGGAAGGAAATCCCTTGTTAATTTAGAGGTGTTCAAATATTGGTTTCCCTAATTATTTTACAGCAAAATTCCATTGAGGTTTTTTAAAGTACTTTTCAAGATGAATCTGTCTGTGTAGTTTGAGAATTTTTCATTTGCTCAGTTTCAAAATATCTTAAAAAGATTCAGTAACCAAATTCAATTTATATCGAGATATCAGCACGGCCTTGATCACTTGCTTTACTTTATTTTAACGTTCACTGTTCAAGGCCTTGCTGATAGTTCGATATAAATTAAACTTTGGTTACTGAATCTTTTGAAACTGAGCAAATGAAAAATTCTCAAGCTGCATTTAAAAAAATTGAATAACGGCAGTTTGAAAATCTGACAATTGCACAGGTTTGAACATTTGAAAAAACAAATAAAACTAAAAGAATTTATATCTGGATTATTCCCCATACTTTAATTTATAACACTACCGATTTTTATTGCCGTACGACAAACGATACGTTTACAGTAAGTACTTCAAGAGAAGTAGAAAATCAGACCGTTTTCAACAAAATATTTGTTTACTCTAAGTTGATTAAATAAATATAAATATTTTATATGCTGCTGTTTAGAGGATCAAGTGTTATGTCTTTCTATAAAAAAATATACAGGATGTTCTATTTAAAAAAATCCCGATGCATGCTGTCATTAATTTATGTAACACTCTGTATGTATCAGAATAATTTCAGTGCTTAATTATAGTGCTCAATAGGTAGAATGTCCTTGTGAAAGAAAAAAATTCTATCTCGTTTTATAAATAAGCTATGGAAGAAAGGGCGCTTAAAAACTCACAATTTAAAATTCTGCCGATCACGGAGCCAGTGTGACCGCCCATTTATTCGCAAACATTTTTGACGGAGATTCTGGAACTTTATAAAAACTTTACGTGCCTATGGAAAGTGAAATCAGCGGAGTATCATGACCGGCATGCAAGAAAACGCATTGTTCTTTTGATTTATTGTAAAATAATGTATACATTATTCTCAAATGGAGCTTCGTTCAGAGAGGTCTCTGCATTATTTCCCGCCAAATTTCATTAATGTAATGTAATGAAATAAACCTTCCTTAATACTTTCTATGTGCAATTTTTAAATGATTCTGCATAGAAAATTGAGCAGTAACCATAGCAACCTAATGTTAAAATCTCTATGTGCAATTTTATATGGCTAATGGCGGATATCACAAACGTTACTTAAATTGAATCATCCGTTAAAAGTAAACGTTGTCATGGTTACATGTGTTGAAGGTATAGGAATGATTATTCTTAATCGATAATTAAAGTTAAGTGACGTTTGTGAAATCCAGCGTCAGAAATGTATTATCTGATCACGTAATTTTTGCCTATGTGCAGCGTTACAAGATTCTCACTGTATATGTACCAAGATTATGGTACTACAAGATCCTGTCATTTTTAGATGATCAAGATTTACCCAAAACGTCTACTGCAAATATATCCGAGGAAGAGCAGGTATTTCAATAAATAATTACATTATTGGTGGAATATCAGTATAGAATTACAATTACTTACTGTCGCAGAGTGCGTTGAAGTGTGGACAAAAATCGAAAAAGCAATAATTTTTTTTATGACAAAAACAAAAATTGTTTATTATTTCTGGAATATATTTAAGAACTCTTTAAGACAACTATTCCATTAATTATATTATTTTAAAGTGTAATTCGAGGTTTAGAACGCAGAGGTTTTACAAATGTTGTAAGTATCACGCGATGTATACTTCTAAAATGTTGGATTTATAACAGAGAAAAAGAAGTATCAATGAAGTATTGACTTTTGCCTTATTATGAAGTCTTCAATTACAATTAGGCGTGACATTAAACTTGTTTGTATATATATTTTACCAAGAAACCGGTAATCAAAAGTACGGTGTTCACGAAATCAAAATCAAGTTTATTTGACATTTACAAAAATATGTAAAAAAACGTATCGAAAATTCATTTTCAGTTTTGTTCCTTCATTTATGTACTTTGTGAAAATACCGAGTTAACCTGCTACTATTTGCAAATTAATAAGTAAAAAAACTTTTTTTAGCAGCAAGTCAGAAAGTATTGAACTGTAACAGAGATCGAAAAGTTGCTACTATGTTTGTAGTGATAAAAACCTTTTAATATTTGCTAATGATTACCTAAAAATTACATCATCATTATTCCCTTAAACCGTCGAGTGAAGGAGTTTAAAAAGAGGCACAGCCGCATGCATTTTTTTGTAGCCAGCCCAGGATCCGACATGGGATCCGATATTAGTTTGGTCGTAAACCTCTCTATTTAAATGCTAGGATCCGATATTTCTTAGTCAAGAACCTATTATTATTCGACGTGCTGCGTTGTCTATTTAAGGTATAAAATGGCGCGAAATATTCCTTACCTTCCACGCAAAATTGCATAAGGCGTCCGTATCTTTATACAGGGAATTCCAAAATGCACTGACGGTTTTTGAGATGGAATAACTTTTTAATAGTTGAAGTTAAAAAAATTACAAACACAACATCTTAATCTACAACTCTGGGAGTTTCTTTACTTGAAAACTGAATGGCGTAGGTGGCTTCCTTCTTCTGCTACGCATTTTAGCCGTCGCAAAAATTCATCCATCACTCTGCCCGTATCTGCAGTGGAATTGCTTCAATTTCGTTTAAGGTCTTGAAGACTATGGTGTCTATTACTGTATGACTTTTTAAAAAGAAATCCGGCGCTGTTAAGTCAGGGAGCCGAGTTGGGAAACATATCACACTGCATATTAATATTGATTAGCCGTTCCCCATCCTGCTGATGCCATTAAATACCATCAAGTTATTCATACCTTGGTTGGAAAAAAATGTTGATCATGTGACAATATCTTTCTGATGTTACTGATACGGTATGCTGGTGCTCTTCAAAGAAAAGGGCCAATAATTCCTGTGGCTGATAACATACAGAAGGAAGTCATCTACGCAGTTCAATTTTTAAGTAAAGAAACTCCCAGAGTTGTAGTTTAAGATGTTGTGTTTGTAATTTTTTAAGTATAACTATTAAAAAGTTATTTCATCCCAAAAACCGTCAGTGCATTTTGGAATTCCCTGTATTTCTTCAAACAACGCTTAAACGTATTATTTTATAGCATATGAATTCTCTCACATTTACAATTTAATAATAGGGAGTTTTTGGAATACATTACGATAAAAATATCGTTACATTAAACGTTAAAACTCTGTTTGTGATTGGCTAGATCCATAAGGTTGCTAAGCAAAATAACCTTTAACGTAACGATATTTTTATCGAACATTTTAAGTAGCGACATCTTTCGATCGCTTTTTGACCTGACAAATTTTTTTAATATTTTTATCGTAATGTGTTCAAAAAACTCGCACACGTCTTACTCGCGATCATAATCTAAATGATAAATTTATACTTTTAGTTACTTTTTAGTTACATCCATAATGTAAAGTTGACCTCAAATGTATTTAAAAAATTAATAAATTTATGTTATGATTTTTGTCCATTCACGCCTATCTTTCGACGCACTGTGTCGGGGTGAAAATAATATACACTCAAAAGCACTCCCTGACAATTGGTATTCTAAATAAATACTGCAACGCATTGACATGTTTTTTTTTTTTAAGTAAACATTGGAATATTTACGTTGTATGCTCAGAGATATAAAAGCCTCATTATTTTGTTATTCTGAAATTTGTGGTAAGGACTTTAGCTACACAAACTGCAACGGTTGCTAAAATAATTGCACTTCCTTCCGACATGTTTTATTTACGGAGAAAAATTTCATACTGCGGTGCAGTATCGTGAGTGGACTCGTTCAACTTTCGATAGAATTGTGCAACATTATCGTCCAACACTATCGTACTGCACTGCTGGATCGTCAGTGGCGACCTTAGACAAGAGCTCTGGTCATAAATAAAACGCATCTGGTGTTGCATAATCAGACTTAAGAATCATAACTCCGACCTTTGTTTCTCATTCTCTGTTAACAAAGAAATAATACTGAAATAATTGTCGTCTGTAATTTCGGCGATTGATTACGCAGAGCTCAAGTTCCGTGATTTTCGCATTAAATGTAATCCATAATTCACAAAACGGTCTACGGTTAATGGATTTTTATTAGGAAAGAAATTATGTGCGTATTAAATATTATTAAACAAAGTATTTATAATTAGCAATAAATTAATGATTAGGAAATAATAAATAATCGATGTCCTTAGGTATAATGAAAGTAATAATTACTTAAATGCGGAATAAAATTATGAAGCCTTTTTGACACATAGGAAATGGACTTTTCATAAGTTAGAAACTATACAGGGATATTCACATAAACCGTTCGTTAAAAGTTTTCAAGGTTGCAGTTCACGTAGATATTTGAAATTTAAGGAGCAAGGGTTTTCCGTGGAGATCTCTTTAAATAAAATAAAATTGCCTTTGTATCACTTCCGGTTGTACCGGAAGTCGCTATCAACTCGCTTATTTTAAATGGAATGCTATATTTTTTATCACGTTTTTGAATTCTACATGTAAAAATATGTTAAATTGCCATACATTTCCCTATCTCTAAAATGCGATGCATATTTGAGATATTTTGAATTTTCTTAGAAATTTGGATTCTGCAATCTGATTTTCAAAAAATTATAACACAGCTGTTATTGAAGCAATTTTATTTGTAATAGCTAATATTGTAGTTGAAGCTTTAAGGTTCTTAAAAATTCCATCAGCATAATCTATTAAGCTACAGGGTGTCTAAAACGCACCGCTCCACTCGAAGATATTCAAACACAGAAAAATACTTTTTTTCAAATGGAATGACCGATATTTTAATGCACCATTGTATGTGGAATCAAATGCTGCGTCGAACTGTACTAGCATTCCCTATACCTAACTTTAACAATTTTTGAGTTATGAAACATTTTCGATTTAATTCATAGAAAATTACAATTTTAATAGGTCAAATATGAAATTATAACAACGATTACTGTTACTACAAATTTTGTAGTCAACCAAAGAAAATAGAATTTGGTAAGTGGAAATTCACAAGTTTTCGAGGAAACAGCAACATGGTAAGTTCAATAGCAATTAATTAATGACATTAAAGTAAATGAGTTGAATGTTGTTGTAGTATGAATCACTCATTAAGCCTCTAGTGTGCCTTTAGTAAACAATTCAACTGAATGAACAATGAACCATGAATTGTGTTTTAAAAATGTGTGTATAGCGGTATACATGTTTCCTAAACTGATAAGAGTGCAAACATTTAAGAATTTGAATTTAAATTTAAATTTTTATTTATGTATTATTTTATTTTTTTGTTAAATTTTATTTTGAATTTTTATGAAATGTTTAACAAATATATGTTTTCTTTATTTAAATTTTTCTCCTAGAGGGAAATTTCGAGTAGGTAACCCATTTTTGGTTTTTAAAGTTTTTTGTTATTTATTTTTAAGTTATCCTACATGCAACCTTCAAAATCTTAGCATTGCTTCTCTCAAGAAATAGTTACGAGCAATACAAATAAACAAATCTCTTGTAGGGGAAAAAGAGGGAATTTTAAATCGCACCGTGGGAATTGTAGGGAAATCTATCAAATACGTAGGGAATTTACTAATATAAAGGTTACCATCATTGGTTTACACTATTACCATATTTACCATGCCAACGGTCGCATTTTTCACAACCCACTTTTAAGGGTAAGTTCCAGATAATGCTCATGCTGATCACGCTCGCGATAACTCGTAACATCGTTCCATTTAAAATTCGATGTGAGCGTATCAGTACAAATGGAATGCCTGCGGATACGTAAATTAAGCATTGACTTTGACATAACCTTATAAAGCTTGTTCATTAAAAATAAACGCTACAGGAGAAAGATCTCTTGCAGTGATGTTGATTCGGCGACAAAGAGAAGGTATTTCAGACAGTGAAACGTCTTCTGATGGAGAATGAAAGCATTTATATCACAAACATCAACAAAAATAAGGTTATGTTTTCAAACGCTCACAAAGACCCACCTTCGTAACAAGAGCGTCGCGATCACGAATTCTAGCCTCGTACAGAGTACGCGTAGTAACACCCTTCAACGCTAGCGTCATTAAATGGAACGTCATTGAAGAACGTTACGAGTGTTGCGAGCATTATATGGAACGTATTCTAAGTAGAGCGTGAAAAGTGCGATCGTTGCCATGGAAATAATGTAAACACAAGACTTCTTGAAACAGATAAGCAAGATGCAAAATGAGTTAGAAATCGTGCGTAAAAAAGATGCGATACACGCTCAACTTGCACTCGAGGCTGTAGTTCTCAAACACAGCCCCGTTAAGGTCAGGTGGCACTGCGTGCGAAGCGAAACTAGAGCTAAGCCGAGCGAAACTAATAGCGGGATTAACTGGGATTAACGAGAGTTAAACATTGTTTTATATCTTTGCTATCCTACGGCTGTGCTCACACTAATGAAATAAAACCTTTTCGGATAAAAAACACGCTAAAACAGTAAGGCCCGATTGTACTATGTGTTTTTTTTTTAAATGCCATAAGGGGTGGCTGTGGAAAAGAAAATTCATGTCTTAGCTTCATTCATTTACTTTAAATTCTCAGTTTTGGCATGTGTTACATGCCAAGCTACGACATGAGTCAAAGCCGTCTATATCTTATAAGCCGTGCTGTTACGCTTGGCAACGTCGCATTGATACCCGAAAGTCGTCCTAATCGAACTTGACATCTACAACATAAACCTAATTAATAATTCAGAAAGAATAGTTATTTATTTACCTACAACGAAAAGTCAAGTTTTAAAGTAATTAGGAGCAAGTTGTTTAGCCGAGGCTGTAATTACTTCCAAGTATATATATTTAAAATCAATTTTCGTTCGAGGTAAATATGAAATTTTCTTTCAAACTAGACGTTTAACGAGTTTAAAATTAAGTACTAGGACTTTAAGTTCCACTTTTTGTACCATTGAAAATCCGAAAAATGTCACATTGGTATGAAATAAAAGCAAATAAAGGAAAGCGAAAAAGTTTGGTTATCTAGCAGAATTAGGCTTTGTGGACTTACCTTGATTGTTAATATAACATTTAAAACGTTATTTTAGTCACCAATACTATAATAAACAATAATAAACAATAAAATTTGATCGATAAGTACAGAATTACATTACAGCATTATCTCGTACAATTTACGTCAAACTGGTGAAACTCGTGATCGGACTTCTTGCTCTGTTGCCAAATTTACAAGTTCACGGCTTGTAAGATATAGACGGCTTTGCATGAGTTTTAATTTTCATGGCCAACCTTAATGGCATTTAAAAAAAAATATACCGTACAATCATGGTTTAACTTTAAACTTCGTTTTACTTCTATGGAAACAATTGTCTTTACAATTGATGCTATGCGAGGTTTAAAGTTAAAAGTTAAAGCGTGCTTTAAACTTTATAGTAACTGTTTTAGCGTGTTTTTTGTTTTGATATATCAGTGTGTGCCTGATCCTATTTAAAGCATTAAAAAAAACGATTTCTAACAAAATTAGTCAAAAATTAGACAAAACGTTTTTGACTAATTTTCTTAAAAAAGTATTTTTTCGATATTTTAAATAGGAGCAGGCAACACTGATATATCAAAACAAAAAGCAGTTTAAAGCACGCTAGAACAATGACTGTAACAGTTACTCTTTTAGCGTGCTTTAAACTGCTTTTTATCCGAAAACGTTTTAACGAGATAATTTTTATAAAACTTCGTTTCGCTCAGCTTAGTTTCGTTCCGCGTGCAATGGCCTTTAAAGTAGGGAATACACGATCCAACATGTCTTAACACATGTACGCGCGTACATGTTCGCCGAACATCAACGTCACATAGTACCATACTACACACGATCGAACTTGTCTTAAGACATCATAGTCCAGTTATCAACCAAGACGATGTCGGAAGAGTTATCTTTGGTGGCACTGGCGTGCGCTATTATAGTAACACAAAAATACAAAAAAATAAATAAATAAACAAAGCTGTGATAAGTCCCCAGTTTAATAGTTCCAATTGTAGGATCTGCCACCACACATTTCCGGAAATTTATTTATTAAAAATCATAAATTGGCTGTTTCGAGGTGCTGTGGAAAAGAGTATGCACGACGTCGACGCACTGCATTGAATAAGTCCGTGGCGAACATGTGCGTTTGGCAACCACACGATCGAACATGTACGCGCAAACATCAACACACGTACTTGTTTTCAGGAAATCCAGAAAACAAGTTCGACGGACTTTTTGTATGTGCGTACATGTTCGAAGCGTTTTTCGGGACAATACACGCACGTTGATGTTCGGCGAACATGTATGCGCGTACATGTGTTAAGACATGTGGGATCGTGTACTCCCTGCTTAACACACGTGCATAAGAGCCTTTAAAGCACTTTAAAGCACGTTAAAAGCACTCCGCTGTGCGTCGCGCTTATAAGACTGCACATAGTAATTAATTACCAATGGAAGCTTTATTACGTTATTATTTCCAAATTTATTTCATTCGCCATGGTTACCGTGCGTTGTTAGTAATGACACTACTGATTTTGAATTGTCAGATTGAGTTAAATTGTTCTTTTGATTTATTCTAAAATAAAGTATAAAACCGCTGAAAAAGTAGGAACGTACACACATTATTCTCAAATGGAGCTTCGTTGAGAGAATGAATGAATGAAATGCATGAATGAATGCAATGAAATAAACCTTCCTTAACACCACAGTATTGGAGTTTGCAGCTAAGCGTTCGCCACCTGGTGTCAACTAAACAAACCCTTGTATGCTACACAACAAATCGTGTTTTGGCGTCGATCCTGAGTGTATGATGTATCAGGATTGTGTTATATGCGACATTTACGTTAAATCAACTTGTGTATTTGTATTAGTACACACTTAAACACAGTTTCAGCGTGGTCCTCGCGCAGTATTTATGTGTGAAATGAATTTTTCGCAAAGAAAACTCGTATAACTCAGGATGTTTTCTTACCGCCTCTATCAATTTCTCTTCCGACAACATCAAAATTACAGAAATTCCAATATCAATAGAAACAAAAACAAAACACGCGACACCTGTGGCGCGAAATCTGTGTCTCTGCCACTGCGTCACGCGTCGACGCGATTAGCGCTGCGTAGCGTCGCGTCTTCAATTTGCGCTGTTCCATTTAATTCCGTGTGTTACAAAAACGCGCGCTGCGCTGTGTCATGCAGCGCGCGCCAGACGCGTCTCAATATGCGTCTAGCCTATGTGTGGGGCGCGCTCGCATGCCGCACGAGTCAGGTCGCGTCATACGCGCCATACCCGTCTCAATTCTCAATAGGTGTTTTCCCGTTAGCTCTGAATTTTGCATTTCAAGCACAATTGAAGAGTGGAAATTCACAAGGGTCTAAGTGCCAAAAAATGACACTGAGATACTACATAAAATATGTCTAGAACATAAAACAAAATTAAAATCTTTCTTGAAAAAATTTTATTAAGTAAAGAGAACAAGAATAATTAATAGACTAAACACATTGTTACACATTAAAAATAATTGACACATAGACCCCTAAACAGACGTTGCCTGAAATTTTCTGGAAATGACACTTAGACCCTTTTGAATTTCCACTCTTCAATTGGGTTTTAAACGCACGATGTTCTTGTATTAATATATGGAAACCTGCCTTACTGGAACGTGCGCTTCGTGATTTTTGCACTTTTGTGCTCATTTGTGTGCACAAAGTAGGTAACGGGAAAGCAGCTAATAATATACGCCTAGCCTTCAAACCCGTCACGCATGCTTTAAAGGCTTTCTTATGCACTTGTATTATAAGATACTATTTTTCCTTAAGCATTTTTTCGTAAAATTAAAAATAATTATTTTTCCCTCTTGTAAACTCAATCCGGGGACATATTTACCACAGATATTAATTAAAAATATTTGACCTATTAAAATTGCAAATTTTGATGAATTAAATAAAAATGTTTCCTAACTGAAAAAGTTAGATACAGGGAAAGCTAATACAGTTCGAGGCAGCATTTAATTTCACTTACGATGGGGAATTAAAATATTAGTAATTCCATTTGAAAAAAAGTATTTTTCTGTGTATGAATATCTTCGAACAAAGTGACATATTTTAGACATCCTGTAGCTTAATAGATTATGCTTATGGAATTTTTAAGATCTTTAAAGTCTCAACTACAATATTAGCTATTACAAATAAAATTGCTTCAATAATAGCTGTGATATTATATTTTGAAAATCAGATTGCAGAATCCAGATCCAACTAAAATATCTCAAAAATTATGCAATTTAAAGTTAGGGAAATATATTATAATTTGACATGTAGAATTCAAAAACGTGACAAAAATGTAGCATTTAAAATAAGCGAGTTGATAACGACTTCCGGTATAACCAGAAGCGACTGGAAGTCAATTTTATTTTATTTGAAAAGATCCTTTCGAAGTATCTCTCTTCCATAAATTTCAAATTTCTATCTAAACTTCTTCCTTGAAAACTTTAATGAACGGTTTGCGTGAATAACCTGTATGTGAATTACATTTAATAATTTTCTTCGTGCGTTCCGTTTTCGTGTATAAATAATATTCGAAACATCTGTACGTAGACCATTGTAGATTGCGCATTTATGACGGCCAGCACACGGGCGGTGGTGCTTCGAAATTTATCTCTCTCGGACGATCGGCCGCGTATCCTCACTATAAGTTCATTACTTTGCGTCGCATTTGTACCATTTTTAGTAATTTATGAAAATTTATGAAATTATTTTTCAATTCAAAATGAACACAGAAAAAAGAAACATAAATCTGCCATTCTTTTAGATTTGTTTCATATTGTATCCGGATTCTTTTTCAGCCACACTCCCAAAAACACCCATTTACCCTCTTCATTAAATTTTTCTATAGCATGCTAGAGAAGTTTTTTATTTGAAAGCCCGATATCAATAATAAACAAGAGCATTTTTAATCAAAAGACCTGCCTACGTTTTGCAAACACAATCTAATTTTAAGGAATCATTTAAAATGTTCAAGTTGCATTCGAGTATTCATTCCACTTATGACGGTTTCTATTATATCTAGATATCTCTATGGTAAATGCTTTATTATAAAAATATGAAAGTTTCATTGTATCATGTAACGCTTATTTATAAAATAGTTTCTGGTTTCATTTATTCTGAACGTACAGTAACGGACAATAAAATCCGGTCAAGAATTTGACAAGTCGTTCGTATTTAGACAAATTTGGTAAATCAGACTTTTATTGAGGTTATATTTCCGTCAAAATTAATATTAAACGTCAAAAATGTTAAAGTAGGGTTTACATTGTGCAAATGGTGTGCCCGGATTTTATTATCCGCTAGTGTACCATCGTAATCATAAAAAACGACTAGAGCGAAGTGAAATAGACACTTCAAAACTTTAGTTGTGTAACATTAATTTTGACAGAATTTGTCATGCATATGCCAACCTTTAGGTATCTTATCCATCTCATTTGATTCCAAACAAATAAATATTCTCTGTGATTAGTAATATTAACTGCAAATTCAGTTGAAATGGCCTGAATGCTGATTCTGTCTTGCAATCGCGTTTGAAATATTGCCTTTTCAATTGCATTTAATTGAGATATTTTTATTTGTTTTGTCAAAATAACATTAATGTCAAAATGACAAAAGTTCATTTTAAAGCATGCTTCAATTAAAAATTTAGAGTGCAATCAGTTTTTCTGATCATCATAGTACATCACTTTCGTTATTTCATAAAAATGATCTCTTGCTACAATTAGTTTATATCCGTAGATAATATTCGTTCACTCGGATTCCTCGTTAAATGGGATGAATTATTCCTAAGTATTATAGTAGTCAAAAAGTATTTTGAAATTTAAGGAATTACACGTGGTTCAGGAGTCAAAAAACAAAAATCTTCAAATTTCTTTTTTGGTAATAATTTCTTTATTGTAATCTATACGTTTTCGTTATTTGTACTTTCTTAAGGCACTTTTTAAGCAGAATTTAAATGTGCTTTTAGATTTTT
Source organism: Dorcus parallelipipedus (assembly GCA_958336345.1). Lineage (NCBI taxonomy): Eukaryota > Metazoa > Arthropoda > Insecta > Coleoptera > Lucanidae > Dorcus > Dorcus parallelipipedus. Next base: position 41,594,420 of record OY284475.1, read on the forward strand.
GTTTTCACTTTCCGTTTTCGAAATTTCACCCCAAACTTCTGTTTTTCTTGAGGACCGTCAAGTAGGCTTTGGAATAATTGAATGCGGCCTTTTTTCCTCTTTACAATGATATCACACATGTAATATTTATTTTGACAGACAACGAAGAAAATTTAAAAAAATATGTTTTCTTGACAAACGTATACTTTGTTTGCAGTAGAAAATAAAAGAATTTTCTAACAAATGAATATTTTAAAGAAATTGAATAAAAAGTATATCTATTTACAAAAAATAGGTTGGCTAGGTTGGTATTCGAAGCCACATTCTTCGGTTCAAAGGCTCCACCCCATAATTCAAATGTAATCAGGGTATAGCTTAATAACCGATTCCTTAAATCGGGGATTGGTAATCGTGGATCTATTTTATGACCCCCAAGGTTTCCAGATTTAATCCCTTCGAGCTTTTCTGTTTGGGGTTACGTCAAAAATAAAGTGTTCAAGTATTTGAAAATGTTGAAGATCTTCGTGAATCTGTGCTTGCAATAATTCGCAAAATTAAGGCCGCCGCACACCATGCATCTTTATTGCTACAAGTTGGTTGATGCAATGTAATTTCAGGAAATTTCCATGCACACCGTTAATTTTTAATGCAAAAAGCTTGCCGCAACAAAGATGCACAGATTAGAACATGTTCTATTTTCAATGCAACTCTTGCATGCAATTTTCGAAATCGCTTGTTACCAACGCTATATGCAAAGATATATGCGTATAGTATTTCCAGCGATAGAAAGGCAGACCCCAAATTTCAATGCGCCAATACATTGCATACCTGCATGTATTTCATCGCGTAAGAATACACGTTGCGAGTTGATTTCCGAATAGCAGCAATGATTGACAATTTGGACTGTGTATGTTAGTAATATTGACTTTTCTAGATTAGCGCGAAATTCAAAATCTGTCATATCAAATAATCCATCCATTGGTTGATTTTATATGGATTAACCCCAGCCGTTAACGTTTTGTCTTATAAAATATTCCAGATAAGCAGCCTTTTAATATTTAATACTTGTCGTACAAAATAAAATTCTTATTAATCTAAGTAAATTCATTTTTTTGCTGACATATTTTATTTTAATTTTCATTATGAATTATCTGTTTCTACATAAATCTGGGAGTACAAAACGATTTTTTTCACATTTTTGTCACTAACACTTTGGCTTCTACAGGTCATTTAGTTGAGAAGGAACAGTCACTTTTAGCGTTTTCAAAGGTTAACGGTAAGTTAAATAACTGTTTAAGAAATTTTCTTTTAATTTTTTCTTTACACACAGCTATTTTTCTATTGCTTCGTTTGTATAGCATTGGCTTTTATTTTTTTGTTTATTTCTATTATTAAATATCATGAGCATTTCCGATGAATTGAAAATATTATCTGAATTTGAAGAATTAAAAACCTAGTTCTCACAAACTGCGATGATGAAGGATTATTTTCTCATTTTAAACATATCCTCACAGCAAAAGAAACGTTTGTCACGGAAGAAAACTTGGAAAGGAATTTAATAATTAATTTTAATAATTAATAAGTGAGAAATTTAAAAGTTATCTTTAAATTAATACAAATAATAATAATCTTTAAATTAATAGGACCTGCTTCATATTCGAATGCGTGGCAAAACAAACAAATGACACGTAAAAAAACTTGGTATATTATTATATTATATACGACTATTATTTAATAATTAATTTTAATAATTAATCGGCGACAAAAATTATTTTTAAATTAATATAAAATCTCGAAAATAATGACCTGCTCCGTATTCAAATACGTATGAACTAGAGTCTACGGTTATGAACGTGTGCCTAAAGGACACGTGTACACGGAAATCCGTGTAACGATATTCGCGAAGTAAATATGTGTGTTATTAATTCACGTGTAATTATCTTATATTTTCCGTGTACACGGATATAATTACACACGAATCCGTTCGGTACGTTCAAATCCAGGTTACCTAGCTAACCTAGATGTGTTTTTGTATTGAAATACATCTGGGCGTCTATATGGGCTATATTTTTTAGAAATCGTAGAATTTTTAAAAACACCCTCTAGCTCCAAAATATCGAAATGCGGTGTTCACCATTAATTTTGTCTTAAAAATCGAGCTCCAGATGCCGAGGTTAGTTTTTATTTAATTTTTTTAAAAACAGGTGTTTCCTGTTAAAAATGTCAAAGTTGACTCACCTTGTACATGTTCAAGTCAACTAAATAGGTAGAATATGAAAAATCTCCTCGTTTAAACAACTGTAAGGGAACTTTTACAGGACTGTTGTGAAAGAAATGCTTTAACAAGAGTAGATTTGAATTTTTAGAAGACATTTAAATACATTTAATACAAATAAATAATAAATATTGCAACGATTTTAAGGGTTCTATTAATTTTTATTTTAAAACAAGCACGAAATAGTTAATAACTAATTTATTTAAAAGCAAACTAATTAACACTAACTGAAACACTAATTTATTTACAAATTTATACGTAATTTATTTTAACAGCCGAGCGAAAGTCTAATACTTTAATGCCGAACTGTCCAACGCTGAATTTCTCCCGAACTCCCGATCGCGTGCTTTTATAAGCCAGGGTTGTTTTTCTCGAACATTCGAATACGCGCCGGAATGTCTAGGGCTGATTCCACCGCTGATGTGATATCGGTGCGCCCGAAGTTTCTGGTCTAAGGCGCGTCGGCGATGACGCAAGAGACAGACTGACGCCGGCTGCTGTCGGCGAATCATTACAATATTGAAAAATATTCTCCTGAGAAGCACCTTGCATCAAGATTGTAAAAATTATGCAAAAATTTTACTTTTCGGTAAATAATAAGATTTGTAAAGGAATAACTAATCTTTTCTATTATTTTTTTTAATTATAAATCTTTGAAGTTTTTAACAAAAAAGAAAAACAATTTTGAAATTAAGTTTTAGTGTGAAATTTAATTTTTGAAAAAAAGGTTGTTTTTTGGCCTTGAGAATGTTCAGTAAGCTAAAACTAACACTATAAATTTTTTTTTGTTGAAATCTTGATTAATTTCCGAAAAATAACAATTTTAGGATTTTGGCAATATACTCAGAATATCTGACAGGGACTAAACAGGTTTTCAGACAAGCACAAATTATTGCCATAAAAAGTTTTTTTTAAAATGAAACATAAAATTTTTTTCCATTTGATGCCGATTTTTTCGCGGTCACTGTATAAAATAAATTAATAAAAATATACCAAAACAATAATAATTTCAAACTTAAATATCGCAAAAAGTATGAAACCAAACCAAATATACACAAATTACATATTTTTGGAATTAGAAAAAATATATCTTTCTTAATTCTAGAAAATATACTGACTGTTCCATGACATCTTTGCGAAGTTGCTTAACACTGTTACACCAACTCACTGATCAAAGTTGCAAAACAATCAATTGTATCATTTACACCAAAATTAACTTGTGATGAGACGACAATAAATGAGAATGTAGTAATAGGTATACCGTAAGGTTGAAAAGCAAGGAATAAATTTATGGCAGATTTCACGAACGTTACTTAAATTTAATCATACGTTAAAAGTAAACGTTGCCATGGTTACATGTGTTCAAGGTATAGGAATGATTATTCTTAATCGATGATTAAAGTTAAGTGACGTTTGTGAAATCCAGCGTTAGTATTTTAAAATTGCCTAATTTTGAAAAATTGCTGGAGCCCGTCTTTTCTTCTAAGTTTATTTAAAAAAATATGTATTATGCAGTGTCCCGAAAATAGCCGGGAGCTGAGATCAATTTGTTTTTTTAAACAGCAATCCACATTTTTTCACAATTTACATACTTTTAAAACTACAATTCTCAAAGTCATTGTATTTTGTAGGTGTATTTTTCATTAAGACTTAAAATTTTTAAGTAATACTTGCCATACCTATAAAGTTATTACTTGTTTAAAGCAATCATTAATACCTATAAAGTTATTACTTGTTTAAAACACTCCTTACTTGTACAAAATTAATGTACATTTAATCAAGTTAATACTATACAGGGTGTTTTCAAAGTGTGGGTGAAAACAGATCCTTGGTATTTACTTGTACTGGGTATATGATTGGATACTTTATTTTTGCTCAAAAACAAATTTAATTTTGTAATTTGTGTCAATAAGCACAATTCTTTAAATAAATTATTACGAACAAAAACATAATAATTCTTAGAAAAATTCGTTGTTGCGGTTTTAATTATTATATCTGAAACAAAAAACTAATGTCAACACCTAAAGGTAAACTGTCACAATTGTCAAAATGTGGAAAAATGAGTAAAAATTCAAAATCAGTAAAATTTATGAAATTATTTTTCAAAATGAACACAGAAAAAAGAAAAATAAATCTGCCATTCTTTTATATTTGTTTCATATTGTATCCGGATTATTTTTCAGCCACACTTCCAAAAACATCCAGTATAACAATAATAAAAATTTCCTTACGACCTAAACTATTCATAATAATAATAATAAAATTGTTCAGCCGTGTTAAACATATTGCTATGTTATTTTAGTTTTGAAGTTAGAAAGTTGTAATAATATTTGCATTTATGATTTTGATGTATTACTTGTATTCAGTTTATGATTTGTCATACATTAATTAAATTTTGCACATTAAAAGAAAATTATGATCCCACACACATTGGGTTTTAACATTAAAGAATGGATCTTTTCTTTCTGATGCTTTTCCATATATCACACATCCCTACTTCATAATTTGAAACAGCTGAAAATGCAAGAAAAAGCAAAAAAGAGCTTAAAAAAGTGCCTGTAGAATGTATTAATTTTGTTATGATCCCTGCAATAATAACTTTAAATAAAAAATTAAAATTACGTTTTCTTGTTTTTTTTTGGAAATATTTCAAAAACTACAAATCCTAGAAGATTTTTCAGAACGGATTATTATTCAGGACCAAAACACGCAACTTTGCCCCAATTTAACCGACTTCGTATCTCTTACCGTTTTCGAGATCCCAATGGTGAGCCTCAAATTTGTAGCAGCTTGTATAAAATAAATTTATCACAATATACCAAAACAATAATAATTTCAAACTTAAATATAGCAAAAATTATTAAACCAAATATAGACAAACTATATATTTTTGGAATTAGGAGGAAAGTATCTTTGTTAATTCGAGAAAATATACTGAGTGTTCCATTTAAAATAACAAAGTTGATACTCATTTGTTAGGTTTTCGATCGTCATTAGTTTTTGTTTTTAGTAAATTCTGGCGGTTCGGGTCTCTAAAACTTTTGTATTTAAAATTTTTTGGTATGTCTAATAATAAAATATGTAGGTATATAAAATATAAACAAAAACCCTGTACACCATCGCAGATGATTTGCAGTTCTTGAAGGTACTTCTAAAGTCAAATTTCTTAAACCAGGAGCAAGTCCAATTTAATGAATTTAATAACATATACGGTTTCATTTGTTTGACAACTGAAATCAGAATTACATGGCGATTCATTTAAGATCCAGCACGATTATGTTGGATTCGCGTTTTCACAAAAAAAAATTGTTTTTCCATATTCATCATTGTATGACGGGATTCAATTTTTTTTAAAGACATCTTATAAATACGGGCAATGTTAAATTAGAGTGGAGTCTAATAAAACTTGCGAGGTTAAATGTATCAGAATTAAATGAAATACACGAATTTGAACTTATTGGCACAGCATAACCAGCATGGAAGCTGTTTGTCGGCACCTTTGATCTGGCGGGGCAATATTTTTTGACTTTGGCGCCATTTTGCGGATGGATAAACCAGTGCCACAATAAATAATAAATTTGATAATCGAATTATTTAGGCTATTTTGATATGTATGTATTTTGATATGTATGTATTCATGCTGTGGTATGGGAGTCAAGCAAAATACACGGGTTTAAACGTATCTATTGACACTAAAAATTAATAAACGCCAATCAATTAAATTACGCAACGTGAAGTGATAATAAACATTAGTTTGCTGTAAAAAAAACCGCAAGGAACTATAACAATAAAAATTACGCCTTCAATTATTTTCAACTGTTTTGTGATATACGTTTTAAACAAATGGCCATTATAGCAACTTAATTTATATTAATGTCCGGTCTTTTCATCTCCAGTTAACTTTATCTGACGGTTTATTTCCATAGTGACCACAACCGTTACTATGAGAAATAATCGCCAGGTAAAGTTAATTGGAGAGATGAAAAGATCAGGCCTAAATTCAACCAAATAAATAAACAGTCACTTGAAATAAAAGAAATTGTTAATAAAGAATTTTAATTTGAGCAGAGTTTGTTTTGATTTATTAGTGAGCATAAGAAATTTTCTACAAACGTTCAAAGGACCCAAAAACGTTATTAGATTTTTATTAAATTAAAACAATAGAAAAAGGTAACGCCCTGAATCTAAATGAATTTCATGTTTATAAACGAATATGTACGTTATTGAAAAACAACAAATGAATGAATGAATGAATAGGCGGGTTCAGACCGGGCGTGCTTCCCCGCGGGCAGCCTCACGAGACAACGGCTCGTCAATGTAGACGCGCCTCGGTCGCGCCATACGTGCTCGCTGCCGTGCGCGAGCATGCCCTGGACCGAGCCGAGCGTTGTCGGTTTTTGGTAATGCTCAAAGGCGCCTCGTAACGAGGCACGCACGCAGTTTGTACGGTAGTGTTTTCGTCGCATGCCTCGAGCCGTCTGCCTAAAGGCGACCAACATTACATGGCAAACTAGGCGAATGTCGAACGTTGGTGATGTGTACATTTTTCCATGTCAAGTGACGTTTGTCGAGTGGTCCATACAAATAATATGTCGAATCACCTGACATTTGAATAGTTTGACATTCGTAGTGGGAAAAGGACACACGTTTATACATACATTTAAAAAATAATAATTAAAGTAGTGAATGAAGATGGAGAACAGCGATGACGATACAATAATTATTGCTGCTATTGTGCTTTGATAATGTGTTATGGGTTCCAAATTTCATGTTTTGGGTTCCAAATTGCGGGGTATTTGTCATAAAGAGTCAAAAATTCTATAATCAAATTATTGGATCACTCTATGTTGGATGTATAATGACACCAAATAGTGAAAACTGAACAAAACGATGAAGATATGAAAAAAATATGAATACGTTTTCCAAACGTTTGTCAAATAATGTGTAAAGGTGTTGTCGGATCGCGTTTAAGTATGTTCAAGCGGCAAACATTTCTTTGACTCGGGTCTCATTTACCGACTTCTATCGGAACATAGACGAATGCAAACGTTGGAAGGAGTTTGGCAAATGCTCTACCATACACACTATTCGGCGAACACACATCACAAATGTTTGGCTAGTTTGCCATGTAATGTGTGGGCGCCTTAAGAAGTCGGACGGTTCGCCAAGGAAATTGGCTCGCTCGCCGCGCGGGGCAACCTCGTGTATACATAAAGAAGTCGTTGCACACGACTTCCTCGCGGAGCAAATTGATGAGGCAGCTCGCCCGGTCTGGACCCGCTTAATAACGTAGCAATTTGTCACCAAACAGGAATGACTATTTTTATTTCTTGAGTAGTGTATAATGCTACAGCCACACTAATGTTAACGTCTAACGGCATTCTAACGGACAAGAACGCGACAATTAATGCGAGAAAAATTATTGCGGTAAGTTTTACATTGGTGGTTAACGTCATTATTTGTCCCATATTTCGCTCCGAAGCGGCTGCAGAAGTGGTATTTTGCTTGAATATTGGCAACTTTATCTTAAATGTCACATATCACAGGAGTTCTATTAAAATATTTTAGCATTTTCCGTTTCCTAACATCAAAAATTATATTTTAAATTAGTACTTGAAATAGTGAAAGAAACCTGCATTCAAAATTAAGATAGTACGTGACTAAAAACTCGAGATGGCGCTGTTTTCGTGCAAAAAATATATATCTTTCTCTATCTATGGCCACAACCATAGACAAAATAAGAAATAAGGAAAGACTGTTTACTGAGATAGATGTATTGGGAAGGTCATTGTTAGTTCGTAGAACCACCCTTCGGTGCGTTAGTGATGCTATATTCTAGGGAATTTTTTTACGATATGTTGATGTGATGGTTGGTTAAAATGGTTAGTTCCATTTCTAGTTCATTCCGTCGCTAAGTTCAGATTACTTATTTTGTTGTCACACTCAGAAAAAAGAATGCATTGACTTAACAAAAAAGGCAAGTTTAGCAAAATATTTTTGATTAAATACAGTCAATAGCAACATCTTGTTAATTCAATGCATTTTTTTTCTGAGTGGAGTTGTGTTTAAACGTCGTAGACTGGTCGTACGGTAAGTAATTTTAAAAATGTAAATGTAATTTTTACTTAGTTTTTTTATAAATTGTTTTTATGAAATATTATACTTAATAAGATTTGTCTGAACTTCATAATTGAAGTAATTGGTCGATTCTACGTTTTCTTTAGACATGACCTCAATTAACAAAAATATTGGGACAATAGAGCGGACTGTAATTTGCATTTCTTGAACGAATTGAACTCGTTTTGATTTTTTGGAAGAAAATTTTGAGTATGTTTTCGAACTCTTTATTTATTAAAGGTAATAAATGCTGAGTTCTTTTCTTCTTTTTGTTCAGTGCAAACCAGGGTTAGAGATCTTACCATCTTTACAGATAAACGCATAATCGACCCATAATTGCATAATCTAGACTTAAAATTTAATGCCGTTAGCCTATGCTATTTGTACAGGTTAAAAGCGACATTAATTTTAAGTCTACATTACTTTGATGCTGAAATCCAGCCTAAATAAATGTAGATGAAGGGTTACATTGTAATTGCCTTATTTTTAGTTTGCTTCTATAAAACTTGTATTGATTTCAATTTTAACAACACTTATTGTAGAAGATCATCTTCACAGGTGCACAAACATTCAACATAGGTATGTCACAAATCTACTAGTATGACATTGACTAAACCCAAATTTTCTTGTTGCATTCCTAATTGCTGCAATACTTTTACTGTAAAGGAAAAAAAATTACATTTCTTTAAATTTCCTACCTGTAATGAAAGGTGTCAGCAGTGGATTAACGTAATTGAAAATAATTTTCCTAATTTCAAATTTTTGAAAGGTATGCGAATTTGTGAGGATCACTTTTCTATTAGAAATTTTGTTAGTACTTTAAAGGATCGTCTTTTGAAGTTTGCTCAGCCTGATACTTTCTTGAATACAAAAAATTCTTCTCAAGTAACAGATTTTAATTGTCGTAAATTATTTTTTTTTAACAGAACTTCTTGTCTGGGCAGGCGTTGTGGGTGATTGTTTTATTGGACCATTTCGTTTGCCAAATCGGTTGAATGGTGAATCCTACTGAATCTTTTTACGTGATAGTTTAAATGAGCTATTGGAGGATGTGCCATTGAATATTATTAGAAACATGTATTTCATGCATGATGGAACTCCAGCCCACTTTTCGTTTCGGTAATAGGTGGATTGGTCGGGGAAGTCCTATTACATGGCCAGCGAGATCTCCAGATTTCACTGTTATGAATTTCTTTGTTTGGGGATATTTGAAAAAGACACTGTTTATGCCAGAGAAATTAATACAACAGATGGACTTTGGCAGAGAGTTGTAAATATTTGTCAGCAACTGAAAAATCAATTTTTTTTCAATCAAGTGCGCGAGTCTCTTCGACGGTGACTGCAACTTTGTTTACAACAGCAAGGACAACAGTTCGAACATCTTCTGTGATAATTTTAATGTGTTAAATTCGTTATTGATTGTTTGATTCTTTTTTAATTAAACCATACTTCAAATACCATTGAGTATTGAATCTGGGTTTACTACAATTTTTTTTGTTTTGTTCTCTACTAATCACGTGCTAAATTGTGTAAAGTTTTTATATTAACACTTGTAACAGGTGATCAATATCTTTTCTAATCAAGTGAGCTATGGAAATAAAATCATGTATTTTTAATTAGTTTATTATTGCAAACGCCACTTGAGTTACATATTTATATTGTATTCCTATATAAAACGATAGGAATGCAATAAAAATAATTCAAATGGCATTTGAAATAATGAACCAAACAAAGATATAATTTTTTCCCATAGGTCATTTGATTAGAAAAGATATTGATCACGCGTTATACCGGCGATGACTTATTTTTTTAGTTAAGCTACAACATGCCATCCCAAATTTCATTGCAAAAGTTAATAAAGAATTTAAAAAATCGTCCTGTATTTGGTATCAGCGTATTCAAAAAAATGTTTTATGAAACTACGCTAAAAAACGCAAGAAGTTTCGTTAAAAAAAAATAATTTACGACTTAATGAAAATTTGACATGCTGTAAAAATGTTAAGAAACTAAAGTGCAATCAAAGAAGTTGCTTTCTCGAATTACTTGGTCGCATTAGAACGAAAATAGACAATACATCAAAAGAAAAAAATTTTTTTTTCGTTGTCATGGAAACCAAAATTACCAAGTGATACATATTCGGACTCACAATGATCTGTAGATTCCAAATATGTAAAAATATACAGGTCGTTCAATTTAAAATAAGAAAGTTGATATCACTTCTGGCGAAACCGGAAGTCCTACGGTGGCCAGTGATATGTCGGAAAACTCAACTTTTTATTTAATTTATCGCTCCCGAAATTTATATAAAGAATAAAAATTCTAGAAGATTGAACACATGGCGTGGACACCTGTATTGAGAATTAGACATGGGTTTATTAAAATTCTTTTTCTTGTTTTGATCTCTACTATCACCTGCCAAACGGTGTACAGGTTTTTTATTAACACCCTGTATATGTTTTAGCTGGGTCTAAGTCCTTTGAACAGCAAAAACATCCATGGCAACACTTTCTTGCTTGCTATATTTTTCTTTGCACTGTTTTTTCAACAATTTTTTCCATTTATAGCTATTTTACTAGGAACTAGGGAGTTTCATTTAAAATAACGAAGTGGCACAATGCAAATACTAAACGGAACACTTTGTATACAACAGACTATTTTTAAATTATGGGGTTCACATGATATAGTGAAACTTTCATTTGAAATATATTTTTGTAAAATGAGTACCTAGAGATGTATAAATCGTCCTAAGTAGAACATACTCTATAAGTGAAAGAGCAGCAGTACGAGACTTACCCGGATGTTAAACCGGTTTGACAGAATGTTAAATTTGACATAAAATTTAACTATGTATAAATTTTCACAAGAACTTTCATGACAAAAAACAGGTAAATTTATTATTTCCGTTTGCTGCATGCGTGAAATTCCAAAAGCTTCGGAATGTTTCTTCAGATTTAATATCCGTTCACTCTGTCTCCAGGGTGACATTTTTGTTGGTATCACAATGAAACATAGAAGTCAGATGAAACAACGGTTATGTTTATTTTTAATTTCATGGTGATGAATTATGATTTTAGTACACTGACGAAGACAGTAGGTTTGTTCGTAGTGCAGTTTGTACCTAGTTTGGAACCGTCAGATCCAGTCCCCCATCGAAGTGTTGATCAATTTCGACCGTTGCGTTAGATGTAAAGGCTGTTTTACATTATAAATTTTTTTGGTACAAAGTGAGAGAGATAAGCTACCACAGTGAATTCTGATTGGTTGAATTGGTACTTCTCACTCACTTAGTAACAGATTTTAGTTAGAAAATGTTATATTGTAAAACGGCCATAAAACGTTCATTGGTGCATATTTCCAACGGTTTCAAACTAATCAGAACTGCTCTACGAACAGACCTATTGTTGCAGGCACGTTGTTGGATAGGTGCCATTGTCAGTCGTAGGTAGATACTCCTTTATATTTAGCAACATAATTAAGATCGGAGGTGTAGAATTGTCATAATATTTTTCATTGATTTTTCATATCAGATTCTGGCATCTATCAAAATTCATGCCAGCAACTTAACGAAACGAGAACACGGCCTGCTCTGGCGAGGAAACCAAATGAAAGAATTACTTGCAGATTTGACAAAATTTTTAGAACATGTTCTTAAAAATTTATGTGAAAATTTAACATCCTATCAAACGGGCTTTAGTAATAATATTTAATAAAATCTGTGATTTTTTAATTCTTAAGAATCAACAAATAAATCGTTGAGCTCATATTAAGTAATTAGTAGTTGGAAACAGTAACTCTGAAATGTCGTAAATATTCTAAAACATACATAACTGTGAAGATAAGATATTCTCTCTTTGGATCCCACTGCTTCAATAAAAAAAAAGTAAAACATAAACAAGTCACCTGTTGTTGATGAGCCAGTGTCTGTTTCATGAGGACCATTTTAATGCTTTGCTCCATCGCATACTTTTTTGCCTTGCTAACGGAATCACTCTGATCCGAAGATAACTTCGGTAAGGTTCCGCCCAATATGCCCGCAATGGTACTGCTCCTGGCACCGGGACCTAACACACGAAAAGAACATCGTCAAAGGAATTTCACGACAAGCAAGCAAATTAGTACAACTGAGGAATAATTTTGTTTCTATCTTACCGGGTAGGACTTCTCCTGTTTGAATGATATCATAAAAATATTCCATTTTATCTCCTCCATCTACAACAAAATCACTCGTGAAGTGTTAAATATTAAAGAAGGAAAACTATTAAATTAGTCACACCTTCGACTTTTTTATTTCGTATAATTTTTAAGCTGTATGACAAATTTAAGAAAATTACAAAAAAACAATATTTCTCACTTGATCTTATTTTCAGTTTTGTATTTATTGTACATATATGAATTGTAAAAAATAAATAATCTAAAAATGAATTACAGTTGGTTACGAATTCAATCATACGCTTATGCAAGGTACTTCTCAGTTATTTCGAGAAATTAAAACCTGTAAGAGAATTGATGTCAAAAATAATGGGGAAATTTTCTATGTAATAAAATAGCATTCTAAAGGCTGTTTTACATTATAACATTTTTTGGTACAAAGTGAGAGAGATAAGCTAGCACAGTGAATTCTGATTGGTTGAATTGGCACTTCTCACTCACTTTGTATCAAATTTTAGCATTGTGTAAAACGGCCATGAAAGTCGCTGCGGCACTATCTGGGGAATATAATGTTTTGTAAATGCAGCAGTTAAACTGTATCATAAACTTTTATGGTTATCAAATACATCAAGGCGTAATCAAGATGCAGATTAAACTTTCATACACCCATAATTATACCTTTATCAGATAATGATTGTTAAAAACAGCCACAAATGCTAAAAGGTTCATTTTAACATACTTCAATCTATTGCTAAAAATTGAACTCCAACTTTTCAGAAACACTATTAATGATATAAACGTCCGTTCCCATATCAAGGTTAATAATGAAGGTTTACACTCAGTGACATTTTTTTTTGTTTTTACATCAAATGTGCCTCAATCTCTCCATGAGATAGTCTGGGATAGTTATTCTGATACTGCTTGCTATCCTTCCTTGCTATTCCCGTAGGAACTGCAATAATTATTGTAGCTGAAGTTAATTTTTGTGTAAAATTTGTTAAAAACAGAGAGAAGTATCAAATCAACCAATAAACATTTACAGTGAACTGTAATAGCCCGTCTCTTTCGTTTTGTAACAAATTTTACACAAAAATTAATATCGTGGCAAACGGATCTTATTGTAAATCTTTTGATTTTTCAGTCGGAGTGTGGAGGATTCTTTTTTGCATGATGAAAACCTCAGACACACATCTGCAATTTCCTCAACATATAATTCCGTAATCAACTGAGACTGAGATGTGCGTAATATTAAAAGCTTACAAGTTTTGAGAAGACTAAACTTAACTTGGGGCTCAATTGACATATGTACAGGGATTTTGTTTATATTTTGAACGGTACCTACAAAATTTATTACAAAAAAATGTTAAATACAAAAGTTTTAGGGATTTACCTAAACCGCCAGAATTTATTAAAAATAGAAACAAATGACGATTGGACACTTAACAAATGAGTATCAACTTTGTTATTTTAAATGGAACACTATATATATTTTCTCAAATTAAGAGACATTTATATCCTAATTCCAAAAATAGGTAGTTTGTCTATACAGAGTGTCTCAAAGCCTATGTCTTTAATTAAAACTATAAGTTCCTCATTATAAAAGAGATTGATTCCCCAAATATGTATGGTCACAGTATATTCTCTACCCAGTAGTTGCACTCTACACAATCGGATGTTACCAAATATCCTTTGCGCAAGTTACTGCGCAGATGTCACACGTGTGTCACATTCAATCCACTCAATCAGTCTTCTGTCAATCGTACACTTAGGTGCGACCTATTTTCATCCTATTTTAGTTAATAATACGTTAATAAACAACTAAAATGAAACTGAAGTGCTGTGTATCTGACTGTACGAGTGTATATTCAAATACGGATACTAATAGGCAGATTAGTTTTTTTTTTAAATACCACAAGACAGGTATGTTGAAAACTGTAATTAATTAGATACATTTTTCTTTAACTATGAATTTCAATAGCATTTTTGCTTGTATAGTTCTAATTGTTCTACTTGTTCACAGAAAAATGCAATGGGTTGCCAATATTGATAGACCTCAGCTTTTGGACGGGCCCCATAGTAATGTAATCATATTTGAGTGAAATTCCGTTTGAAAGTCCATGTCAGGATTTTCCGAGTGATTATCTTCTCTCCTTATTTGTAAGAGTACGAATATTTTATACTTTAAAATTTGTTAATTTAAATTTCAAAACTCAGAAAAGCAATAAAAAATGTAATAAATTAATTAATTTGCAACATTTGTGAAATTTTTGTTTCGTAGAATAAAACTGTGTTTATTTTGATGTTCATTGATTTATTTCATTTAAATAGACTTACTCGAGGTAATTTTATTGTATGTTCGTATTAATAATTTATAATTTTTTAAAATGACTCAAAAAAAGTCATCGATAGTATAAAATTTCCCCTTGTGGAATTTAAATTTGACATGTTTGGCGCGTTAAATTCACTGCGCAGTAACCTGCGCAGAGCTCAACTAATTTCACAAACTTCAAAGGTGCCGACAAGGAGTGCGACTACTGCTTAGAGAATATACTGTGGTATGGTATTGCTAAAAAATGGAAAAAAAAACTGACCTACCACAAGCACAGTATAAGGAACAATCAGCAGGGACAGCTTACGTCGGCACCTTTGAAGTTGGACATGCAAGTTTAAATTCAAAATGAAGTCGATCTGGCGGTGCTTCACTTAAATTATTCTAGATGGCGCCAGAAAAAATTGCGCGAAGAATCAGAATTCAACAAAAATAAATACCGGAAACATCACACATTTATTTTTTCGGCGGTTTAGAAAAGAATTTATCAAGCAATACGAAAAAAAACATGATATTGCTTTATTCATAAAGATTTCAATTTACCTTGCAACATCCTTAGGAAATCGGAATAAACTCGCACCGGGAGTTTGGGAAGTGATTTTGCACTTTTTCACCGCACAAACGTTACTGTATCTATCCCGTTTTTCCATATTATAATTATGGAACAGATTTAACAAGATCACTAAACACAACAATGGATCACAGACGGGATATTTCAAGAGAAACACAACAGTACAATGGCACAGCAGAGCAAAACACGTGTACACAGGATAAAATATTTGACAAAATATGGTCAAAACCCTGAAAATTCCTTTATTATTCTAATATGTCATTATGTCAAATAAAAGAATTTCTATTTCGATTCGATACCTGCGCCACTATCGGGGAATGTGGAAGGTACCGCCAGCTTCGAGACATGCGCGTAAAAAATCTGCGAACAAGGTCAAGCCAGCTGTCCCTACTGATTTTTCCTTAAATTTATTTGCGCTTACTCATTTTACAAGTGTCAGCAAGTATCTTTAATATTTAAAATGGAATGTCCTATACAGGGTGTCTCAAAACCTATGTCTTTAATTAAAACTGTAAGTTCCTCATTATAAAAGAGATTGATTCCCCAAATAAGAACGGTATTGCTCAAAAATGAAAAACTGACCCACCACAAGCGCGTGCAGTTCCTTTGTTTTGAAACCTCTGCTTAGTTTATGACTTGTTGAGGCAAGTCCGCTTTCAATAAAAACCAATAAACTGCAATAAATTTTTTATTTACGTTTGAAAGAACTAGGTCAAGGTCTCAGACGCAGCGCTCGTCATTGGCATTTTTTTTATATCCGTGTTTCACCGATAATTACTGGAATAACGAAATGCGTTTTTCGAAATAAAATGCATTTATGCGAAATTTAAGAAATGTACAGTACAGCACAAAATGCATATCGAACGTGTTGTCATACCTGTGCATTTATTATAACTTTAGAATTTTACTAAAGTTCACTTGTTGTTCCTGGCGCTGATATTTTTAATTACAATAAATGTTCAAAATGTTGTCCTGCGGTATTAACACATAATTCGCCATAACAGAGCACTATGACTATCAATTCCTCATTGGAATACACATTAGCATACACATTTATTACTTATTTACACTTAAATTAAATTATGTACACAGATATTAAACTAACACAAAACAAACTACACACTACGTAAATTTGATAAATTATTTCATTCTAACCCCGTCCCTAATGTAAGCATCTGTGAAGTTAGGAATGTTATGACAACATAATAATAATAAAAACAAACAATAAAAGAACGAAATTGAGTCAGCTCAATTTTATTTTATGACGGTGCAATTGTAACCAATAAATCGCCAAGACGAATGTAGGTAAACGTTTCTGAAAATTCAGAATTATTTTAAACCAGAATCAAATTTTCATCATGAAAACTAATTAAGCCACTCGTTTCTTGGATTTAATTAATATTTATCAACATTTTTAGTAGACATTTATCTTCGTCTTATTACTGAACATAAACACAGATCGATGTACTGTCATGAAAATGAAACAAATAAAACTGAAATGCATTATTGTGCTACGAATTCAGTTTGCTTTTAAATTTTACTTTAAATAAATAAGCATAAATAAAATATTAATAAGTAATTGCAATAAGGAACGCCGCGTGAAGACGTTTTTATTTAGAATCCTGACGAAAATTTTTTGCGACGGACAAACATGACCTGGCCCAACAAATACGTCTCGGTATTTATTCGTTTATGGTCACAAAAAACACCAATTCTGCGCAGTTGAGACATTTAAATCCATTTAAATCGTCAACCAGCGTTACTCAAACAATTTCTTTGAAAACGAAAACTGATTTTTCCCGGAGTTAGTATTTTGTTGTATAACAAATTTTGCTTCTTTCTTTGACTACTATCTGTGGTTTCAATTGAAGACAGAGGTTTAGAGACACGCAGTATTTGGTGTCATACTTCTTGCGACATTTAAATTTAAAATTAAAAACAAATGAATTTATTTGGATTAATAAGGAATTTATTATGTATGACAAGTGTTAAACTAATTAAAAGTCATTTTATAAGTCAAAACGCTAACATCTAAGAGAAATTAACATATTGTATGAAACAAATTAATATAAAATATACCAAAATATACCAAATATAATAATATACCAAATATATATATTATATAAAAAGTGAGCAAATAAAAATCAGATTAGGGTAGGCGGTGCAAAGAAAATGTATGTCTGTGATTAACTGAATTAAGTAATGTAATACATTCATGAGCTGTCAAATTTATTGACGTTTTATTTAAGCACAGACATACATTTTCTTTGCACCGCCTACCCTAATCTGATTTTTATTTGCTCACAGGTTATATCAAAATATACCAAAACAATAATAATTTCAAACTTAAATACATATAGCAAAAAGTATGAAACCTAATATAGACAAACTACATATTTTTGGAATTAGGAGAAAAATATCTTTCTTATTTCTAGAAAATATACTGAGTGTTCCATTTAAAATAACAAAGTTGATACTCATTTGTTAGGTTTCCGATTGTCATTTGTTTATTTTTAAAGTAAATTCTGGCGGTTCAAGTAAGTCCCTAAAAATTTTGTATTTAACATTTTTTGATATGTCTAATAATAAAATGCGTAGGTACCGTTCAAAATATAAACAAAAACCCTGTACATATAACAAGTAGATGAAACTTTTTTTAACAGATTGCTAATGTGATCACACAAGGTCAAACGTGTGCCTAAGTACAGACCTGAAAACAGGGATGAGAACAATGCTCTTTTTATTTTTTATTCAACTTTTTCGTATTTTAGTTTTCTTTTGTGTTTATTCTTGTCGAATTATTTTTTTTTTAATTTAATATACAATTTTATTTTGTGCTCTATTAGTCTTTTCAAACACTCTCCTCCTTTTTATATTTCTACCAGATTAATATGTCGTTAACATTGTGTCCTGTTTTCTTTTGCTGAGTACATATTATCAATCACCTTCTAGTTTTCTTTTTTTTACTTTTCGTTTCGTATTTTAAGACGTTGTTTCATTATCTAATTCTTCATATGTTCCCGATATAATTTCATTTGTTAAATTAATTAAATTAAATTAATTTGTTAAATTTGGGTTAAATTAGCTTTTGATGTTACACTAATGGTCCTACTTACTTTGCCCCTTCGAATTATTATTTTTTAATTTTTTTCTGGAGTTCCATCTGTGTGACATTTCAATTTCTTCATCGACATAATGGGCACACCATATTTTATAATGTGTCGATATTTTTTCTCTTTTATATCGGTACTCAATAGTAGGCAGCAATATTGACATTGTGATGTTGTCAATTCCGCACAAACTTATTTTGAATATAATCTATTATGCCTCGAAAACAAAGAGGCAAAGAATTGATTTTATATTTGGGCTGTAATCTGTGACATCAATTCTTTTACTAGTTTGATTTTTCCGGAACAATTAAGAATCACCCATCACCTCAGTGATCATTAAGCTTAAATTTGATTTATCAATCCTTTTTCAAAGTTCATTGAGTAGAAAAAAAATGATGTGGAAAAATGAAACTTTGAATCAATTATAAACAAAATTATTGATTTTCAATACATTCTAAGTGATATTTTCACTTTAGTTTTGAAAATTGTTTTTTAAATTATTCGTAGCGGTGTGACTAATTTGAAACATACATGTGCATTCAATACACACATCCACTCTAATACACATTGAAGCATAGTACATAAATTGCAAACGGGTGTCTCATTAAATATTCTGCTGCTTAAATCTGAAACCAAAATAAAAATATATATTCATAACATTAATAAGAATCAACTTTATGTTGTGCATAATTTTTTTTTAAATATTAATTGTCGAGTTGTGGAAATTTTTGTAAACGAAGGAGGACATTTAAAATCCATTTTGATTCTATGGTTAAATCGTCAACCAGATGCAGTAATCAGGAAATATTCCAAGGATAGTAGAAAAATTAAAGTTTTTCAAAATAAAGGCACATTTCAAATTATTTATCCGATTCATTTTTTTTTTAATAAAATTGGTAAGATAAAACGCAAACGACTAAAGTCTACTAATCATGCATACTTGTTACTGCATCTGATCGGCAATTTGACTATAGCAGTTATACAACCAATCGATTGAAAATGATGCAAAACAAAATTTACAAATCTTCATGATACAGAGTGCTGAGAATCATAGTTGTGTAAGCCAAAAATTTTCAAATTTGAAATTATTCTCGTTTATGTTTTCTTTTCTGAATGATATTTGTTTATATTTTTATCTTGATCTAATATCTTAAACAGCTAACCGAAAATGTATTTACCTTATAACGTTTCAGTTTTCTATGAAATCAAAACACAATGTCTAGGAAAAATGCTGCTAACTTATGAATCTCAACACCCCTTATAGCACACTCCAAAAAAAATATTTCTATTTTACTAAATAGAATAACTTGCATTTGCATTTGACAAATTATAACTTTTAATCGCAAAAACTATGTAACTTCGGACATTTACAATATTAATCTATGAGAAATAATCTTAAGAAACAATCAATTTAGCGATTATTTTTGTGATCTTTTCTTAATTAGGTTTTTACTTATTTTATTTTTATTACCTTTTTCATACAAAAATGATCTACAAACACAGCGTTTAGAAACAACAAATACTTGCAATGAGTAGTTTTATGCAATAGAAATGCAGTCGTAAAATGGAGGATACATTTAGAGGAGGTAACAACTTTGAATGGCTCCAAATATACAACTGAAACAATACTGTTCTAGGAGGCAAACAAAGTTCTTGATTATTAAGACGGTACTTACTTTTTGAAATCCATTTAGTCCTGATACAAATGTAAGTTAAAATTTGTCAAATGTAAGTCTGCCGGTTAAAGGAACATCGGAGTCTCTTGCTTTTTGCTTTTTATATCTAAATCTATCACTAAGTATATACGTTTTCGGCAGTTATGCTCTCCATCTTCAGTAGAGAAAATCAAACAACTTCCCGAATTTACTCAACAGCTGTAAATCAATCCAAATTTCAGTCAAAAGTTCTGCCGAGTCATACGTGAAATTAAAATGTAAAGACTTTTTTCTTTCATTAAATAAACTGAATGGAAGGTTAAGGCCCAGTTTTACAATCGTGAAATAAGGACGGAATAACTGTTCGCCGAATATTCTTTAATGTTCCTCTATATCTACGTCACACTTACGTCACGTTATTCTAAGAATGTAACATTTTAATAAAATGCTATTGCGTTAAATACATGCGTTCTAGTGAATCTGTGAATCAAACATATTTTAATAAAATACCTGCCTGCGTACAATACACTCAACTGTTGAATGTTGAGATATTAAATCGTGCTGAAACAAATCGACGTGACTTAAACCCCGTTCACAATGACTTAACGTAACAAAATTAATCATTTAATAAAAGTTGGAAACTCTTAGAAATGTAAGCGTACTAATTGGCTAATTCTATTAATTTACTTTTCTTAAGTTGACAACTTCCATTTTTAGGTTAACTCTGTTAAGTACATTCAATCAACAGTGTTCTAAAACAGTATAGTGAGTGTAGTCTTTGAGTCCTGGAGTTGAGCAAAATAATTTTATCCTTTATTAACCTAGACAACCACTAACAATTTGTATATATTTGCGCATGCAAAGAACAAAAAATTCCTTCATTGTGAACAGATAAATTAACATTCTAATTTCCTTAATTTAATTTTGTTACGTTAAGTCATTGTGAACGGGCTTTTGTTACGTTAAGTCATTGTGAACGGGCTTTAAACGTCCGCCGGCGGAACCATGCATTTTTTGTCGAAATTCCGCCGTTCGACGGATCTAAATAATCTCAGCCCGCAATTCCGCCGAAACATTATTCTAAAAATTAGTAATACCGCCAAACGGTAGACTTTATTGAAGAAAATACTTAATCCGCCGTTCTGATATTGTGATGTTAAAGTAATTCACTATTTTAGCAGTTTGATTTATAAATTTCGAAGTTAACATACATCATGTTAAAAGTGGGTGATACCTTCTATTCTTTTGAAGAATTTAGCAAGTGTTTGAAATTGTATAGTGATGGAAAATCTGTTTTCCTCTTTAGAAGAGAAGCAAGAACAGTGGGCTTATTTGCCGACTCTGGACGTCCAACGACCTTATTGCTGCTGCTAAAAATAAAATAAGATTTTTAAAAGCAGATCTGAAATATTTTAAATTAAGATACACGTGTATCCAAGGCGGTAAAGAATTTAAAACAAATTCAAATGGAAAAAGAAATTGTAAGTACAGTCACGAGCATAGAAAACGGACCATATCTTGAAGCTAAAATGTCCAAAATCTAGCTGTGTAATCGTACTTTTCGATTTCAGAAAAATGTAATTATCCTTGATATACAGGGTGGGCCAACAGTGCGTGGGCGGAAGATTGTGGCTTTATTGTTGAATATTTTTAAAATCTGTGTACGCACTAACATACATATGGGTTAGATGCACAATCTAAAATTATTTAGACAAATACAGGGTGTCCCGTAAGAGTGTGGCAGCCCTAACTTGTGTTTTTTTTAATGGAACACCCTATATATTATTGCACGATTCGATAGTTCGTCATTAGTGGATGAAAATAATATAGGGTTTTTTTGATCTAAAGTTTATGGTTCTCGAGATATTGATGATTTATCGTTAAAAAATGGCAACATTTGTGACTCTGTAAATTATTTATTTTTAAATATTTGACTTTGAAATTTGGTAAATACATTATTTAACTATTGGGAAATAGAAAGGCATGCACAATCGGAAATTTCTTTTAAAACTTTATACAGGATGATGCATTACGCAAAAGACCATTTTTCTAAAAAAAATTAAATGGAACGTCCTGTATGTAATCACACTATTTTAAACACCTTTTGTTGAAGTTTCTCACGGCATAAGTTTTTTTATGATTGGCTATTAAACTTTAGATGTAGGAATGTTTTAAAATTATAAATTTAAAAAACGAAGCTATGATTGTAATTTAATAACGAAAACCTAAAGTTTCTTTGATTCATATTCGTATATTACAGCAACAATAACAACAAACTAAAACTTAACTAACAAAAAAAACTTAATTAAAACACTTTCTTGAAAATTATTACAGGATTTGTAAATATTTTCTATTTAACTTAACATTTAGAAATATCAATTCTTGTAAAAATAGTAGTCCATGGAAACAAATTATGTTTGACAAGCTTCGGTTTGAACGTTAAGCATAAATATTACCCTATTATAAACTTAAATTTCAAAATGAATTTTAATAAAGAAGAGTTGATTGATATGATTTACATTCTGGGCGAATGTCGAAAAAATGCCTTACTAGCAAGTCGAGTGTATAAAGAACGGTATCCAGAGAGACGTCATCCGCGTGAAGAATCTTTTATGAATCTTGCTGAAAGATTTGAACGAACGGGCAGTGTTAATTACGAAAAACATGAAAGAGAAAAGACTCATTTGACAGAAGATAATGAACTTCATGTGATATATTCCCTAGTAGAAAATCCTCAATGTAGTACACGGCAGTTGAGTAATGACTTAGATTTAAATAAGACAACAATAAGAAGAATAATAAAAAAACATAAGTTTCATCCGTACCATATTCAATTACATCAAGAATTAGTTCAAGAAGATTTTCAAAGACGCAGGACATTTTGCCAATGGTTTAATGAGAAAATTAATGCAGAGAATAATTTTGCAAGTAAAATTTTATTTACTGACGAAGCGACTTTCCATAATAACGGAACTGTAAACAAACATAATTTACACTATTATTCAAACGAAAATCCGCATTTTTTACGAATTGTACATAACCAACATAGATGGTCCGTTAATGTTTGGGCAGGAATAATAGATTCACATATTGTTGGTCCCTATTTTTTTGATGGCACTCTCACTGGTCCGTTATATCTACACTTTCTTGAAAATTAATTCATGCAATTATTGGTGAACATCCCTTATAACGGAATTGAAACAATGTGGCTTCAACAAGATGGAGCGCCACCACATTACAATCGTAACGTTAGAGAGTGGCTGAACCAACAATTTCCAAATAAATGGATAGGGCGCGGTGGACCTGTGAATTGGCCAGCTAGGTCTCCCGATATTACTCCCCTTGACTTCTTTTTCTGGGGCCACATTAAAGAAAAAGTTTATAGAGAGTGTCCTATTAATGTAGAGGATATGAAAATTAGAATAAGACATGCATTTGCATCGATAACTTCTGAATGTTATCAAATGTAAGGAACTCTTTGCGTCGCCGAGTTCAAAAATGCATAGAGCAAGATGGGCGTCATTTTGAACATCTTTTAGTTTTTTTTTTCATTTACACAATTAGAAAAATGTCGACGTTTTGCTGTACACTGACAGTACTTTCTAAATAAGTGCAGCAAGTTTGATATTTACAAATCCTGTAATAATTTTCAAGAAAGTGTTTTAATTAAGTTTTTTTTGTTAGTTAAGTTTTAGTTTGTTGTTACTGTTGCTGTAATATACGAATATGAATCAAAGAAACTTTAGGTTTTCGTTATTAAATTACAATCATAGCTTCGTTTTTTAAATTTATAATTTTAAAAAATTCCTACATCTAAAGTTTAATAGCCAATCATAAAAAAACTTATGCCGTGAGAGACTTCAACAAAAGGTGTTTAAAATAGTGTGATTACATACAGGGCGTTCCATTTAATTTTTTTTAGAAAAATGGTCTTTTGCGTAATGCATCATCCTGTATAAAGTTTTAAAAGAAATTTCCGATTGTGCATGCCTTTCTATTTCCCAATAGTTAGATAATGTATTTACCAAATTTCAAAGTCAAATATTTAAAAATAAATAATTTACAGAGTCACAAATGTTGCCATTTTTTAACGATAAATCATCAATATCTCGAGAACCATAAACTTTAGATCAAAAAAACCCTATATTATTTTCATCCATTAATGACGAGCTATCGAATCGTGCAATAATATATAGGGTGTTCCATTTAAAAAAACACAAGTTAGGGTTGCCACACTCTTACGGGACATCCTGTATTTGTCTAAATAATTTTAGATTGTGCATCTAACCCATATGTATGTTAGTGCGTACACAGATTTTAAAAATATTCAACAATAAAGCCACAATCTTCCGCCCACGCACTGTTGGCCCACCCTGTATATTATGTTATTAAGACATTATAACCTAAGCTGTAAGATGTCAAGCCGCGATCGTGTAAATCGAGACCCCTGAAATGGCAATTTGCTCTTATTGACGCTGACAGCAAGGTCACAAAATTCTCGATCGATCTCGATTTACATGTTCGCGACTGTATAACGTTTAGAAATGACGTTTAAATCATTTAAAGCTGGATACTCTTAAAAAGTGTCTCATTTTATGTGATTGCAACTATACATACATTCCAATTTTTTACTTGTTTGAATGTGCCGTGTATGTACAGAATGACAAATAATGTCCAATAAAAATAAAATGTTTGAACATTTTATTG
Organism: Dorcus parallelipipedus; assembly: GCA_958336345.1. NCBI lineage: Eukaryota > Metazoa > Arthropoda > Insecta > Coleoptera > Lucanidae > Dorcus > Dorcus parallelipipedus. The sequence goes on from OY284475.1 coordinate 41,619,312, forward strand.
GACAAGGCCTTTTTTGTTTATTTTCGTCTCCAAATATTGAGGATTCCTCACGGAACAGCCTGGTATGTTTCAATAGATACCGTAACCGGCGGCGCGGCGCCTCAACATACAGTAACCGGTAGAAAATTGGACACATATGGTAAACATTTTTATTTTTGATTTCTCAGAAAAATTTATTCGTTAGAAATTTCCGGCACCTTCCCAAACTCAAAAAGAATACATCAACATTTATAGGACTGTAGCCAGGGGTGGGCAGCCTTTTGTAAATAAGGGACCAGAATGAATTTCTTGTTTTGTCCGCGGGCCACATTTAGTTAGGTAATGGTTACTTTTTTGGTACGATTTATTTTATACGTTTTTTCTTACTAATAATAAAGAATTTTTTAAATATACATATTACTTCACATTTTTGTTTTTATCAATATTTGCCATCTACATATTTTATTTGTAACAAATAGGGCAAGTTACAATCTTAGTTTATTGGACATTATTTAAATTACAAACTAACATCAACAGCGACAAGATGGTAGGTTATGTGAATAAAAACTGGCGTTTAAAATTTGAATTTGAAATGCCAAATGACGCTTGTAAAGTGACGGCTGTCAGTGTCAACCGGAAGTTACTACAGTTGACTCATTACGGAAAATGACTTTTCCACATTCTAGGTAAAAAACTGATCACATTTGTTTAATAAAAAATATGAAATTATCATTCCTAAATGTGAAAAATGAAAAATACGTAATATAAAAACTTGCTATATAATTTGCTGCCATTTTGAGGTTGAAGGAAGACTAACTCATGTCAAATAAGTTTGGCAACGTTGTTATCGTAAAACTGGATGCGTTCAGACTTGTCGTTAAGCTTTTAAGTTTGTTACTTTTGCCGTTCCAAAATTCTGATAGTGTTATCATTTAATTTAACTGTATATTTTGAATTTATGAGCAAATGCCGGATATACAAGGTTATTCTTTATATAGAAAAACTCAATCGTGCGAAGTTTTAAGGCCGCAATAGTACGTCAAATATTTTATTTTTTTTATTTCTATACTGAAGAAGCGGTGAACAGAGCAAAAATAATTGAAGCACTATCTTGTCCGATGAAAATTATAAAATACAGTGTGTCCCAAAAAGTTTTATACAAATGGAGAAAAAGTTTATCTTACATTTCACAAAAAAAACTATTCTTTATAAAAAGCTCTGCATGACTTGTAGATCCATAATCAGGTACAATTTTTTTAAAAAATTGGCTGGAATACAGGGAGAATAAAAAATAATGATTTGAACGGAGAGCAAAATACGTTCAAACTGTAGTGGAGAAGCAAAATGTTCATTGAAATTGTAATTAAATAGCAAAAAGTTATGCACACTTGTAGATTATTGATATTCCCAAATAAAAATTAAAAAATGAACACCTCAGCAATTGTTAGATAATTTATTTTTATAAAACATTGATAACCTTCTTTATCAATTTTTATCTGGGAATATAAATAATCTACAAGTGTGCATAATTTTTTGCTATTTAATCACAATTTCAATGAACATTTTGCTTCTCCACTACAGTTTGAACGTATTTTGCTCTCCGTCCAAATCATTATTTTTTATTTTCCCTGTATTCCAGCCAATTTTTTTAAAATTTAGGAGATAGAGAAAAACTTTAAATACAAAAGTTCTAGGATCTTATGCGTATTATCTTCTAGAGCATCATTTCTCAAGCTGGGGGTCGCGGTGATATTAAAGAGAGGTCGCGAAAATAGCCTAAACAATAATGAAATCATTTTATAACGTCATACATGTATGTTCATACCCGTTGTTATAAACGCAGCGACATAAAATTATAGGAGGGGGGTCGCGAAATATTAATTTTATTTATATTTACCATTTGGGGGGTCACGGAGGTAAAAAGGTTGAGAATCGCTGTTCTAAAGTTATTGGAAAAACAAAAACGCATCGCAAGTATAACATTTTACGAACGATTTGTATTGATAGTAGGTAATAGAGTCTATTTATTGGACAGCTTTTAAATTGTTTCAAATGTTAGACTTTTCCCTGAATGTTTATAATTTGTTCAGGGAGTCAAGGGAACTTAAAAGCAGAACGCGGAAGGGATAATCCGATTTTTTGTATTTTATGTTATTCTGCGCATATTTTGATTCATTTTTTAAAAATTACTTATATTTTATACAGGGTGTCTTACAAGAAACGCCCCAAGCCATAACTCCTTTATTTATGAACTAATTTTAAAAAACAAAGAAGCAAATAAAATGAGACTAAAAACACTATAAAGTGTGGTTAGTTAATGTTTTTTTTTAATTACCTTCATGGTCAAACAACTGTCAACTTTGATTTTTTAAATGGCTCTGTATATTTTTTATTATTGTATCTGGTAGAGCTACTTTTTCTAAATTCAATAATGTGCAACACAATTCACATCATTTCTTTCTAAACTATGCACTTTCTGAGGAATGTAGGGATGAAGTTTGTGCTTTTTCAAAACAATCTGCATAGTCACTTTTGATATTCCAGTCAAACTACCAATTTTTATTATTAAAAACACCATAATGTGTGTTTAGTTTAATTGTTTTTTAATTATCTTCATAGTCAAACGACTGTCAACATTATTTTTTAACACTAGCGTAAAAGTAAATCACTTTTAATATGCGTCTGTCATAATTTTACATTTTTAATTGAAGTATGCCATGGTTAAAAATTCAGTTTTTAATAGCGTTTGTAGCAAAAACAGTTTATTACGCGAAACGTGTTTTTTATAAAAATGTTCAAGTGTGCCGTGAAAACAATATCATTGAGCGTCGTTATTGTTGCAGTTATTGTTTAAAACTGTCAAGTTCTTCTTGCTTTGTGACTTATTTATTTCCTAAAAAAAAACAGATTTATCGAGAAGTTTGGTTTATTAGAGTTTAAAAGTTGTACAAAATTGTTGGTTACAATGGATAATAATCAGTTGACTGACTTATTGCTAGTTTATTTTGAATGCAATAAGAACAGCAGTCAAGCAGTACGACTCTATAGACAGCGATTGCCAGAGAAATTCCGGAACGTCGCAAATTTTCAAGACTGGAATTAAATTTAAGAAATTATGGATCTTTTAAAAAACTTAAACGAAAGATCCGCCAGTATGGGGAAAATACGGAACTGTATATCCTCCTTAGGGACTTTCGGCTGTAATGGCATCTTTAATAGAAACAAACATTGATATTGGTGTCAAGAAAACCCAAGAGTTCTTGTAGAAACTAATTTTCAACGAAAGTTTAGTCTAAATGTTTGGTGTGGCATTTTAGGAGAGCGATTAATTGGACCATTTTTCATAGATGGTAACCTTAAACCAACAAAAGTACCCTGAACTTTTGACTGAACGCCTGCAAGACGTTTAAGATGAATTGCCATTAACTGAATTAAATGACATTTATTTTCAGCAAGACGGAGCTACACCACACAATGCCAGAATTAATGTTAACTGGTTACATAGAACATTTGGGGCAAGATGGATAGGAACTTTCGGACCAGAATTCGGTGGCCTGCACGTTCCCCCGATCTTACGCCACTAGATTTTTGGTTGTGGAGTTTTCTTCAGGATCGCGTTTATTTAACACGTCCTGAAAATGAAGAAATATTGCGGAATAGAATTATGAACACTTGCCGTGCAATAACTCCTGACACGTTATTGCGCGCGACTTAAGGAGTAGCTAAAAGATGTCAGCTTTGTATTGAAGCAGGTGGTCATCAATTTGAGCAACTTTTGTAGATTTTTGTTACACTAATCTTTCGCTATTTAGTTTTTTGAATAAATACTTTCACGTTGCAGTTGTTATTCGAAGCACACTTGACAATTTTACGTCAACACAACTGTTTTAAATTTCGATTTTCAATTTTTTTCACATAACAACTTACATTTGCATACTCATTTCATTAATGTTTTTTTTGCAATATTTGCTGGTCAAATCTTAAAAGTGTTACACATTGTTGAATTTAGAAAAAGTAGCTCTACCAGATACAATAATAAAAAAATATACGTAGCTATTTAAAAAATAAAAGGCGACAGTCGTTTGACCATGAAGGTAATTAAAAAAAAACATTAACTAACCACACTTTATAGTGCTTTTAGTCTCATTTCATTTGCCTCTTTGTTTTTTAAAATTAGTCCATAAATAAAGGAGTTGTGGCTTGGGGCGTTTTTTGTAAGACGTCCTGTATAAAAAAAATTAAAAATCATCTAAAATGCACAGACTCCTTACAAATTTATATTTGGTTGTCATTTTTATCAATTGGCTCGTTCATCATTTTTAAATAATTTTTTCAATAACTTAAAAAATATACAGCGTGTTCACGGGAAGCCGCTACAATATCTAACTTTTTTATTTCAATTTTTACGAGGTAGCTTAAATTAGAAAAGTTTCAGGACCTCTCCTGCTGGATTTTATGGCAACATCAGAAAAACAAATGACTGTCAGGTTTTCGACTGTTTTCAACTTCTTTAAATGGAACGTTATTTTTTACCATCGTATCACGTTCAGGACGTCAAATTATGTCTCTAAAATATTACCTTCCAAGGCCTAGTGTTTTCATAAATCATTTAATTAATAAATCTTGGTGTTCACGGAAAATGGCTACAATAGCTAACTTTTTTATTTAAATTTTTACGAGCTAGCTTAAATTAGAACAGTTTCAGGACGTCACCTGCTGTCTCTAAAATATTACCTTCCAAGGCTTGTATTTGTATTTTAAGTTTGGGAAGATGCAGGGGCTTTCATAAAGAGTAAAATTTTTTGAAAAATCAATAATAAAAATATTTCCCATATGTGTCCAAGTTTTTGCCGGTCGCTGTATGTATACTGAAATTCAAATTTTTTTGAGTGTCCTACGCACCGAATAAAAATTAATAAAGCAAAGCTTGCTCTCAGAAAATTGAAGTAATATTACTATTTCACGCTACATGATTGCTCATTCCCTGTTCGCATATTGGTATGATGTGACGTCAACAATGAACATTTAAATTTAAGTAGCGACATCTTGCAATCGCGTTTTGACCTGACGTCGCAGTAGGATTGACAAATTGAAGCCAGTTCGCTACATAATTAGTCATCCCATACGAGGCGGCCATGCTTGCTGTCAAAGCATACGAGAATTTTAGAAAAACCGATTTGCACAAAATTTTTCTAACGGTTAACGTTTAAAACTTTTCAGTGGAATTAAAACAATTCATTTGTTTATATTTTTAAAGTACAGTCGCGAGCAAAAAAGATTGGTCGTCAAAGAAATGATAGAATCGTCACAAATTAAAAATATCTTCTTGTCAGGTGTAATTTTAATCAATTTGACAAATAAAATACACCTGACACATTTCGCTGTACAAAGTTTATTGCAGTCACGATTATTAAATGTTGTTTTAAAAGATGTAGGATAATTGCTTACATAGAAGAAAGGTGTCACAGTTAGACAAATTGCTCGGAATTTCGGCGTTAACAAAAATACGGTTACTGACTTGACAGTAAAGTAACATTTAGGTCCGGTCTTTTCATCTCCAGTTAACTTTATCTGAGGGTTTACTCCCATAGTAACAATTGTGATTACAATCGTTAATAGTAATCGGTAATAGTAACAATTGTGATTACAATCGTTACTATGGGAATTAAACAACAGATAAAGTTAATTGAAGATGAAAAGACCGGGGCTTAATATAATAAAGTAATGAACGCATAGCTGCTGGATTTAAAAGTTTTCCTAGTTTTGACATCGATAGTAAGTACGCATTTCTTATGTGTCGATTCTGCTCGTATCTGTAGCAACCGTAAGATCTGTAAACCTTACTCAGTTATTAAAATATAGAATTTTGAAGTTTTGTGGAAGGTATGATTTCCCCTAGGATTACTCGTAATTCTCTATGCTATTATGTTATAGACTTACAAGAAATCGTATCATACTGAAAATTTCAAGATTCCACCTTTCGGTAATTGACTTACAGGCTTACAGATCTTACGGTTGCTGCAGATATGAGCAGAATCGCTTCATTAATTTCATTTTGTACGTTCCATTAATTACATCACTTGTCGGCAATTGAGCAATCCTATAGGTTAAATATTCCTTCAAATGCTTTCCTTATATAATTTGTTTGCGACACTCAATTTTTTTAATATTAAGCAATTTTGAACTGGAATAACTTTTAATATAATTTTCTTCCTCATTTCTTTTTGAATAAAATTCGTTTTAGGTCAAAATATTCTATTTTTGTTATTTAGAATCATTCAGTAAATGTAATTTGCTTTGATTGAGAAATAAGTTTAAACTTTCTTTTAAAAATGTTATTTTTTGATTAATCAAAAGTTGCAACAATATTACTAATAAAATTTTGAAAATTATGCACATTTATTTCCTATTTGTATAGTAGAAGATTAGTGTTAAGATGTTATGTCTAATTTCTAAGCCATTTAAAATATCTAGAAAATCTATTTGTCTTTTTACAAAACAGAACAATGAAACATTTTTTTAAAGTAAAAATAGATTTTAAATTTGAAAGAAATTCTATGTAGTGTAATTAATAAGCCATTTATGTATTACATTTTGGTTCAATTTAATATCAGTTTTAATTTCAAAATGAAATTAGCGTCGATCGAACTCTGTTTGGTTTTTTAAATATCAGAAAATTGTTTTTCAAGAAAATTATTACCTAATTGACTTATGCCTGATTGCACCGCATTTTTAACCATTGATTAAATTTAAGACATGTTTAGAATGTGACAATCGTGAATACATGATGACATAATGTCAATCACCATCTAATTGACACTTAAACATCAACTTAAGTGTCAGTTAGAATGCGCCTGACTTTATGCTGGATCTACGGAAATATCACATTCTAAACGCGACTTAAATTTAATCTCTGCTTAAAAATTCGGTGCAATTGGCCATTAAAGTATTAGCTAATTTTCACAAGAAGAAACGTGGAAGTTATTTTATTTTAAAAGTTATTGATTATTTGATAAATTTCAACGAACAAGAAAGTGTTTTAATTATGAATATTATTTAATTAAGAATTATTTTACTACTGGTGTATTATTGCCCAATTTATTTTTCAATATAAGAATGATTTTTATTCAAATCTTATACTTTTGAATTTCGCGCGTATATAACCAGCAAACTTTGCTTCCTTATTTCAGAATATAAAGAATATAACCTGTGAGCAAATAAAAATCAGATTAGAGCAGGCGGTGCAAAGAAAATGTATGTCTGTGATTAAATAAAAAGTCAATAAATTTGACAGTCCATGAATGTATTACATTAATTAATTCAGTTAATCACAGACATACATTTTCTTTGCACCGCCTACTCTAATCTGATTTTTATTTGCTCACTTTTTATTACCACGTGTTAGTTTTGCGACGTTGCCACTATGTTAGATGCGATGAATGTGTATGAACTTATATAAGACGAGTGTAGATGATATTATCTTTGTCGTTCAACTATTGAATATACTGGACTAAACGTCACTTATTTCAATTATAAGAAAGGCGTGTTTTCAGTCATGCGGGGTTTGCGGGGAGTACTGGTGGCTTTCGAGTAGTTGATCACGTGATCCACAGTCCTCTTAAATTTAAACTTGCATTGTACAACTGGGCCTTAAACTTAAATCCGCAAGAACGTGGCACATTTTTTTAAATGCATTAAGGAAAACCAATAGTCTGTTTGTTATCCAGCACTGATGTACACTTTTTTTACGAAATATACTTTAATGAAGCCTAAGGCCCGTATTCATAAACAAAACTTAGGCTATGCGCTCGATAATAATTCGCTTGTAATTCATGATCTGTACGCATTTCAACACGTTGCAGACGCAGAACCAATATGGGTTTAAGTACAGTTTATCAATTACTTTCCATAAAAGAAATCTTTGCAGTACATAAATAGATATTCACAATGTTTTAGTGAACGCATAGCGTAAGTTTTGTTTATGAATACGGCCCTAAGTAAATTCTTTGATAGTGTGTCAATACGAAATCACACACGGTGATGATAGTCCCGCAACAAGCTTATAATTTGTTTATTTAATGTTTTTTCGCAAAATTCAGAAACAGATAAATTTTAAAAAGACACCTCTTAGTGCAAAAAAATCTTTTCTCGATCTGCATTTGTTTTTCCGCTGTGACGTCATCATTAATTTTTTTAAATGATAACCCTAACTTTTTTATGCAAATTTTAATAAAGCCTTCTTGACAGCAAAATGGTGATGTAAAAAAGTTGGTACTTTCCACAACAAAAAAAAAAATATTACAATTCAGTAAAACAAAAATGTTATTTTATTTATTTTAATGATAATCTTGAAATTGAAAAGAAAAACAAGTAAAAATTAAGAAAAAAATTGAAGCTGTTCCCTAGGAATCAATTGTTCAGATTTTCATTGCAGCATAACATAATTTTTTCAAAAAATTCTAAACGATGGTCTGGATCATGTCTATTTTATTTTTCGAAAAAGTTGTTGTGTAGGATATTATTTTTATATCACCATTTTGCTAACAATAAGGACTATCAAAATCTGCATGAAAAAGTTAGGGTTGCCATTTAAAAAAAATTAGTGATGACGTCACAGCGGAAAAACAAATGCCGAACGAGGAAAGATTTTTGCACTAAAATGTGTCTTTTTAAAATTAAAAATTTACCTGCTTGAGGATTTTGCGAAAAAACATTAAGGGCTGATTTTTTCATCTCCAATTAACTTTATCTGGCGATTAATTCCCATAGTAACGATTGTGATCATAATTGTTACTATGGGAATAAACCATCAGTTAAAGTTTACTGGAGATGAAAAGACCGGGCCTTAATAAACAAATTATGAGCTTGTTGCGGGCCTTTATCACCACCCTATATATCGTTCTTTTTCTGATATTTCCACCGAGGTAGTTTAAAATTTCTTATCACGAACCCGCTGAAGTAACATTTTTAAATGCGGCAATTTTAAAAATTTAATTCTACATCAATTGTGAGAATACTAAAATAATTGTTTTTCCTACATCACTACTAAAATTAGTTTTGAATTGTCTAACTTGGGATCAGAATTTTAATTTAATAAAATGGTTAGAAAATGTATTTCTTGTAGCAACGAAAATAAGCCACACTTGAATTTCTTAACGCAATTCCGCTTCGAACTAAGTGATTTGAAGCAATGAAAAAAATTGATAGTACCTAATTGGAAATAACAATTCTACTGTACTTTATTAACTTCTTTATTATTTATAGACATTTCTAAGATTACAGAGTATTTTTTAATTTGTAAAAATCATTTTTACGAGTCTAACTTTAAAAACTATAAAAACAAGACTGGACTTACTAAAGAAGCTGTACCATTTATTTGTAAGGTTTTTTTTCTAAATTTTACTTCACTACATCATCTTATGGCTTGTAGACTTTTACGTTAAAATCAGAAGTTAATTATTAAGGATATTTAGCAGAAAACAATTCTAAAGGAGATCCAGGTAGATTCCATATCCATTACTATTACTCATTTACTACTTTTAGTTTCTTTCTTTTAACCCATTTACGGCCAAGGCAAGAAATACAGAAAAGTTACAATTTCTCTTTAGAAAAAATATTTTATTAGCAAATGAATTATGCAAAAATATTAACCATTTATTCTTTTTTTGTTCTTTATTTTATCTGGATATGATACGCTCCCTCAACCGACTTGTGCTGATCGGTGGAAGAAAACAAAGGAATGGATGTTGTGAAAAATACATGAACAGAAATAAATTCATCAAAAAAAGTGAAGATACCAATATACACCGTATATGATATGTTTCGGACACGTTTATCTATCGAAAGAGCAACAATATAAAGTGAAAAAGATAGAAAAAACTTCTCCCAAATTTCTCATATGGCAAGCCATTTGTACTTGCGGTTTAAAAACAAAACCATTTGTTACGCAAGGAACCATTAATACTGGTATTTATTACATCAAAGAATGTCTACAGCGTCGTGTGCTGCCATTTGTAAGATCGCATAGAGGATCAATTACACTTTGGCCTGATCTAGCTACCTCCCACTACGCTAAACGAACAATTGAGTGGCTTAATGAGAACGCAGTATCCTTTGTTCCAAAAGAACTGAATCCTCCCAACTGCCCCCAACCTGCGACCTATTCAAAGGTATTGGCCTGAAATGAAAAAGAAATTAAGGAAAACTGATAAATGTGCTACAGACATAAAAAAATGTCAAGCAAAGTGGAAGCAAGCAGCAGATAAATTCACAGAAGAGAAGGTGCAAAAGTTAATAAAAGGAGTAAAATGAAAAGTTAGAGATTTCTTTAGAAATTGATAGATGATGAGGCAGTTATACATATTCGAACTTTGGAACTTACATACTTATTAAAAATGCCAATAAAATGCAATTTTCTGTAATATCATGTTTTTTATTATGATTCATTTATGTCCGGATTTTTTCGTGGACAAGCTTTATTTCGAAATTCATTTCTGCTCATGTAGTTCTTCACAAAATCCATTCCTTTGTCTTCTTCCATCGATCAGTACCATCACCGATCTACAAGATGAGCCCCGAATCGAAGCTCTTTGACAACTTTTAATTTTTTTCGAAAAACCATGTTTTTTTCGAAAACCTATACATGAACATTTTTTCGAAAAAAAATCGAAATTTTTTTTTTCGTTTTTCGTTTCTTATAGTGCTCGACGAGGCGAATCGCAAAGCACAAGTGAATATCTCGACCCGTTCTTTATTTATTGTACGACTTGAGACAGCGCACTGCGTACAATATCCAGATAATACAGGGTGATTCATAACATGTGCGAAAAACTTTAAGGTCTTATTCTCCGAATAATTTTCGTCAAAAAAGTTTATATGAACATATGTATAGGGTGTAATATTTAACGGGTCTATTTAATAACGCTGTTCCTATTGAATATATGGAAAAGTATTTTATACAAAACTGTCATCTTTTCAAGGTTCGAATAATTTAAAATAATTTTTAAATATACAGAGTGTCTCAATTTGACTGTACGATGTGTAACTTCGTTATTTTAAAGGGAACACCCTATATTTTATAACGAATTTGAATTTATCAGGTTATTTTAGGGTAAGTTTAATAAGGGTTCCCTGCACCTAAGTCTTATGGTTTTTAAGATATTAGGTTTTATTTATGGTTTTCGGAAAATTCAAATATAATTTTTATGATTAATATTCCATTAACGAACAAAGTTAGAAAGCAGATACTGTGGTACTGTTACAAGCTAAGTTGTAGGTATCTACAGCAGTTACAAAATTTACTTTTCATTAAACAGGGATCCAGTAATGCTATTTCCATTTTGACAGCAACTGAAGAGCAACAACTTAACTTGTTTTTTAAATGGAACGGTATTATTTTTATGTCATCGTTAGATGCCTTATAAAGTTATCATTCAATTAGCTATACACTTCCCTATACCAATTACTGACGGTTGAACAGATATTTAATATTATTTCATAATTCCTGCATTAATGTCAATTAAAATTACAATACATCTTAGAATTATTTTGTTGTTCCTACAGCTTTCAAAGGTTTTGTAATATTCAAATATGATTAATAAATACTTCGTCGTAATGTGTAGAGCGCACTTTCTTATTTGACATAAAACAAAAGTTAAACTTTAGTACAAGAAGTCTTAGGGCCAATTGAATGAAACGTAGTTAACCACACGATCAAGTAATCGCGTGATTAAGCAATATCACTTGAGAAAACTTAACAATCAGTAAAAATACCAATCAAAATTATATCTCTCGTTACGGTTTAACCTACCACAAGCCTTAACAATGGAATTAAATAATCATGTATTTAACAATACAACAACCAGTACTTAAAAACTTAGTAAATTCACATTTTACTCAAAACAAGTACATGTTTGAGTAAATACTCATTCCTGATTTTAATTAATATGTTAAAATGCAGAAATTATGAAATATTATTAAATACCTCCTCAACTGTCAGTAATTGGTATAGGGAAGTGTATAACTAATTGAAAGATAATTTTATGGAGTATCTAACGACGATATAAAAATAACACCGTTACATTTAAGAAATAAAAATTATTGCCCTTCATTTGTTGTCGAAATGGAAATATGTTTACTGGATCCCTGTTTAAAGAAAATTAAATTTTGTTACTGCGGTTTCTAACTGATTTCTAACTTTCTTCGTTAATGAGATATTAATTATAAAAGTTATCGAAAACCGTAAACAAAGTTTAATATCTTAAAAACCATAGATCTTAGCTACAGTGAACCCTTATCAAACTTACCCTAAACTAACCTGACAAGTTCAAATTAGTTATAAAATAAACTTACACACTGTACAGCCAAATTGGACAGCCTGTATATTCGAAAATAATTTTAAATTATGCGGAGCTTGAAAGGATGATACTTTTGTATAAAACGCATTTTCCCATATATTCAATAGGAACGGCATTGATGAAGAAACCCAGTTAAATACCACAGGCTGTATAGCTCTAGAGTGGTTATGACATACCCAAAATCTTATTTTCTCAAAAAATGTCACTTACGATACTTTGGCAAATTATCGATATTGGCATAAAATCTAGTATGTTCTGATCAACTACATAATTGAGATAGCAACCATAAATAATCAAAAATTGCAGGATGCGAAATACTTTAACGTTCTGGATATAAAACAGTCGCTTCGCGTCATAATAGTTGTCATGTAAATATAAACCTTTACGCTATGTCCTAGGTGGACGGGCAACGCGGGCGGTGCGAGCGACGCGTTTAGTGCGGGCGGGCGTTTCAAGAAACAATACTTTGCAAACAGTTGTTAATAGGTAGGCATACACCAGCATTCATTCATGTCATTCTTTTCTTCGACAATCTTTCCCTTCAAGAAATTGAAACGAAACAAATCCTGTTCTAACCCACTAATACAAACTGAATCTTGGAAATAGTGGAGGTATAAACAAGTCTACACGACATTAAGTATTTATCGTGTCGGTCAAGAACATTGGAACATCCCTAATATGAATCCCGAAGGAAGTAAGAATGTTGGCTAGTCATCTCGTACTTCACTAACACACGTTCTTTCCTTCACGATTGCACTTTCCTGCGGGATTGAACGCTCGTGTGTGCTTAGCTAGGGATGGCAACGATATATCGATATATTAGAAATATCGATATATTCATGGAAAATATCGATATATATTATATCGATTTTATAATTCAATATATTCGTAAAAATATCGATATATTTTGCAAATAACCTTTCGATATATTTTTTAGCTTGTGCAGTTTTAAACAACGATGAAATCTGTTACCGGTGTCTTTATAGTGATGATACAGAAAAGTACTTGAAATATTTTTTAATTTCTTTCATTTTCCGCCAATAAGTTACGTTGAACTTTTGCAGAAACTCACAATCTTGCATCCCCATAAAATGTATTTTTAAAGGTTAGTTATGTAAATCCCCGAACAAATTATATTATTGGTTTTATAGACGGCCGACACAAAGAACCAAAGAACTTTGTGAGTCATTCGTTCTTGTGACTTGCGGAAGTAACGATTTGATTTCTGAAATGCGGTTTTGAAAATTATAGATTTTTTTAAATTGTGGCTTATGTTTATTAGTTATTTAATAAAACATCGTAATGGCACCACCGAAAAGCAAAATTTGGAAATATTTTTGTGTATTGGAATGCAATACAAAAAGCTACTAAAATTGCAAAATGGACAATTTTGTCAGTACATAATTTTGCCTTAGCACGGTAGTAGCTATTACTTCATAATATTAGTAAATATTATTAGTTGTTATGTTATTCATTTTTGTGTATATTAAAATAAAATCTGCCTTACTAATAAATTGAAATCTATTAAATATGCTGGGACTTATTTTTATTTACCTTTTTTTAACAATCAGTTAAATATATCGATATATTTCTAACGATATATCGAATGTATCGATATATGGTTAAAGGTTCGGCCAGACCTACGCCTAATGTGCTGCCTAAAGTCATTTTTAACGGCATTGAGAGTGGCATTGCGCGCTAGACGATAGCTCGGCTGGCGGTTTTTGATACACATCAAATGGATTGCCGGCGAACGTATCGCATAGTTGTTGCCATAGATAAGGAAAGATATATGTGAGGAAGACAGAACATACATTTTTTGCACGAAAACAGCGACATCTCCTGTTTTTAGTCACGTACTATCTTAGTTTTGACTGCAGGTTTCTTTCATTATTTCAAGTACTAATTTAAAATATAATTTTTGAATGTTAGGAAACGGAAAATGCTAAAATATTTTAATAGAACTCCTGTGATATTGACATTTAAGATAAAGTTGCCAATATTCAAGTAAAATACCACTGCTGCAGCCGCTTCGGAGCGAAATGGGGACAAATAATGATGTTAACCACCAATGTAGAACTTAGCGCATTAATTTTTCTCGCGTTAATTGTCGCGTTCTTGTCCGTTAGAATGCCGTTAGACGTTAACGCAGATGTGCCGAAGCATAACGATATATCATGAGTCGATATATCGATATATAATTTTTTTTGCCATCCCTATGCTTAGCTAATGTCCAACGTGAACGCAATTCATAAGCGGACGGGATGGGCGGAGATGTCGCCCGCTCGCGTTGTATTAAAAATTAGTTTGGTTTGAATTTTGACGCGATGCCCGCGTGCGAAACGCCCTGCACTTTGAAATAAGCACAACAAAAGTTACAGAAATCGAATGGTGATTGATAAAAATTGTTGTTGTTGTTGACGGACAAAATTCGAAAAATGAAGTAAGAAATATTTCTAATTTATTGTTCTAATATTGTTGCCAAATGTCTGAGGATGATTAATGTGTACATGCCGGGCCCCTTCTCTACTTACAAAGTATATTGATAACCCTGTTAAGTCCGCACTTCGAAAAACTGAATGTTGCGCTCGCAAATACGTGCTTTTCAAGTGTGAATAAAAGTGCTGTGTTTTGGATTAGGTTGCGATATTCATTTTTTTCAGAATAAGTGATGGTTCTACAGGTGAGTATCAACGCTTAAAATCTCAAAAATCGTAATTTTAGCTTAAAATTTAATTTTATTAGCTATAAGAATTTCAAAATATAATTTCATGTTTGAACAGCTCTATAACTAACAAAGCACAAGATAGCACTTTCTTTTTTGTACTATGATACGTAGAAACTAATAAAATTCAAATTCTTTCTTGTCTCTAAGTGCGGAAATAAAATTATGATTTTCTTTATGCCTAAGGTACGTTGAATGAAAGAATACGGACAGGGAATTACATGAGATTGAGGAGGAGATTGGACGAAGGAAATATCGTTCTCAGACTTTGTTATACATAAACTACGAGTTAGGGAAGACATCGGGTACCCGAGTACCCGAATACTACCCGTATAATTGTTACCCGGGTATCATTTTCTTTATCCGGGTACCTGTTATTACCCGGGTACATCGGGTACCCGAATAATACCCGTGAAATTATCACTCGGGTCTTATTTCTTTACCCGGGTACATCGGGTACCTGAATACTACCCGTGCGATTATTACTCGGGTATCATGTCTTTATCCGAGTACTCGTTATTATCCGTGTAATTTGGCAGCACAGAATCTCGGAAAAACATATACGTATCTGTTATTACATGATGAAAACTTTATTATTTTTAACATTCGGACACTCATGTAAAATTCGTGAATCCGTTTATGTTGAAATATCCAAACTTACATCCGAACTTACCCGGGTACCTGAATTTATACAGGTACCCGTGTCAGATCCGAACCTCAGTTTTATACGGGTACCCGAGCTCATAAGATTATCCGAGCACGATACGGGTACCCGGGTAATATCCGGGTAGTAGTTTAGAAGAATGTGGAAGTACAAACATATTATATTGGTTTTAGTATTCATAAGACGTTTCACGAGTAATAGAGATCTTATAAATATAATATTTGATAGTGGCATGCTAAAAAGTCTGTTTTGAGATTTTTGCACACAAAAAGCAATATAACATGAGGAAAATAAGTTTTAAAAATAAAAAAAAAATTGTCCGGCCAGATTCGCGATTTCGCCCACTGTGCGATGCGAGGGAATCGCCTTGATCGCGCGGTGTGAGCGACGTGACTTGACCGTCCGTCATCATGCAATTTTACATGTTCCAGTTTTTCCCATAATTACAGCAGAATGATGCTGATAACATTTGATTATACCGATATGGTCGGGCCAGGACTATCTATGCGTTCTTCGTGAGTAAATGAAGGATAGAATAGTAGAAACCGCATGAGTAAACGAAATAGCTACATCAATCGACGTTGCCGATTGATAACACGGGCCACGCTCCGGCCGTCGCATTCCTACCTTCGCACACAACATTGTAATATCTCTATTTCACTTCCACACAAGTTTCAATGAGCCTCTCCTTCATTTACTCACGAAAAACGCATAGATAGTTCTGGCCAGACCATATCGGTATATTTGAAATGCAGACTCAAACATTTTTGTTAATATTATGTTGTAATTCAAATACCATAAAGCCAGGTGAAGCGGTCGCTGTAGCGGAAAGTGCGGAAACATCAAATTATTTGATCGCGTCAACCGCGCGAAATTCGCGCGAATCGCTTTTGCGGTCGATGCGACTTCACGTAGGACCCCTACATTAGTTTGCTTCAGTTTAATAAATTCGCGACGCCTGCGCCGCTCGCACCACCCGCTAGTATTCGCTCATGCAGGACACAACGTAAGCCCAAGGCCCGAAGAGCCGAGGGATTATAAGACGCAAACAAGATTTTTTGTAAAATCTTTTAAATCCACCTTAGAGCTTTGAAAAAATAAATGGCACGATTCGTTCTCAAAAATCAAGTTACGTTGTTGGTTGCTAATGTGAAGCAAATAAACATGTTGGTTTCTTAGGTTTTAGGGCGCAAAAGGCACTATTTACGCCCGCAAATTATTGTATAAATGACTTCATTTTGATACGATTTTACAATAGTACATTACATAACGAGAGTTGTAAATAACATATTACGCACGGTGGAAATGATGCGCATGAGCCACAAGTGCGTAATTGCTTTAGAACTCGAGTTTCGTACTATACTTTATCTACGACCACAAAAATTACCTTATTATTCAAGTTCAAAATAATCAGCAATGACACTTGTAATCTCAACGACTGTCGATCTACACTGTAAAAATTTTATGTAATTATACTATATTCATAAATGTAAAATTACTCAAATTATCTATGTAAAATTAAATAATATGTATATATACACTCTGTTATGTGTTATTACACGTGGTGTGAACTATTTCCAGAAGTAACTATGTAAAGCTACCAAAACTTATGTGTTTTTACGGCACACATTGTGATTTTTCAAAAATTATGTGTAAATACTTTTAGATATGTAAAATTCCAATGTCAAAATCGGCAGAAGGTATTTTACATAAAGAGTCTTGTAATTTTACACTGATACTTCAGAAATAGTATTGCATAATATTACAATTTCTGCGGAAAATGCAGATTTTATTAGACAAGTTTGAGGAAACACTTCTTCAAATTACATAAAATAGGAAAAAAAAAAAATAATTAAAAACTTTGTACTACGAAGTAAATTTTAAAGTGGGTACTACTTAAAATAAATCAACGCGCCGCGGATGAACATCCACGGGGTTGCTTTCGCGCTTGCATCAACTTGCAGCGTTATTGTTGGTTATTGTTGTGTTAATATATTAGCCATTACACATCGTGGTTACACAGGCAATTAGATTCACTGCCCATTCATTGTAAAGGTAAGTAAAAATTAAAGCAGTTTATTGTCCGTCGAGTTTGTGAAATCAGTTTCATACATGAGTACTTATATCATTTACGTATCCTTTAAATGATTTTACAATGTGTCTGACGAATTAACGTTTTTTAGTAAGTAAAAATGCTAGTTCGGTCTCATATTTTAATTAGGTAAATGGTATACGTACCAAGAAAATTAACCTAAATTTTAAAAATGTGAGTATTTCATTGTACAGCTATGCTTAATAAAATAATGCTTAGCCAAAAAAAAAAAAAACTATAGAGTCTTTGAAAACTGAATGGCCTATACTCTTTAAGAATAACATAGTATTCTGGCATTATGAAAAATTAATGCAACACAGCATCCATAATTTGAGTGAAAATATTGAAGCCAAGCAATCTAAATTCATGAAACTTAGTTTAGAAAAGAAAATGAAAATCTCTGAGGACGCAGAAACCAGTATGAAAGTAATACTTATCATAACAAAGTATTTCAAAGAGAAATTGGAAGAGATTTATATTGAGGTAGGTACTTGAATATTGACTGATTATTAATGAGATTTTAATGGTATTTTTATTTAAAATAAATACAGGGTGATTTATAATGAGTGTAAAAAGAGCTTTTTATAATGAGTGTAAAAAACGTCACCGACTTATCAGGGAGGCCATTTTATATTTATCATGAGATGGAAAGATCGGGCCCAAAAGTACTAAAATAGAATATGTAAGATCTTTTAATTTTACTAATTACAATTTATTCTAGGATGAGCCACTGGAATTAAAATCTGAGCCATACACTGTTAAGAAGGGTACGTTTACTGTCAGTTTTTTTTTAACAAATTACAAATTTTTCTATTTTTAGATGAAAATGAGAAAAAATATGAGGTGTACATACGTGGAATACAAGTAATCGATGGTCATGAAAACTTTAAAGATGCTTTAGAAGTTTTATTTGCGTCCTACTTTATATATAATATAATGTACCAAAAAAACATTTCTACAACTCTTGAATTTCTCCAAATTTACTTTTTAAAAATACAGTCACATACCAGTAGAGCAAAAAAGAGATCGAAATTAGTTTATACTTTAATTAATAAACTCAGAACTTTGTAAGTTTTTAAATATAATTGCACTTATACAGGGTGAACTATGAAGTCGGGGAAAAACTTCACTGTTGATTCCTAAGAGTAATTCAAACAAAAAACTTCTAATGAACATATGTCCGATAATGCTTTTTAACGGAAGTATAACCGTTCAAAGTTTATAACATATAACGTCAATCAATCAAAGCAATAGCAGTAGGCTTATTTCGTATTTCATTTGTTGCCTATGAAAACAAAATTTAGTATCTTAATATCGCCTTGAAGTTGTAAACATTCAACATGTAATAAACTTTGAAGGGTTACAATTCCGTTAAAAAGCATTATCGGACACATGTTTATTAGAAGTTTTTTGTTTGAATTACCCATAGGAATCAACCGGTGAAGTTTTTCCCCGACGTCATAGATCACGCAGTAGAAAAAGACATTTTTAATTTTCGTTTATTTTAAAGAAAATTGTTTTATTTTATAATATTTTGTAATGTTTAGTGCAATATACTACATATATTATACTATCTACTGTTATTTAAATAGATAATAAGAAACTAAATTTGTGTATGTTTTTTACCTTAACATCTGTAATTTAATAATAAATCAACTGGTGTATATTTAGATTGCTTTTTTAGAACTAAAATTTCATTGAAAAGCAAAGTTTTTAAAATTTCATTGTAAATATAACAAATCATTTTTAAAATTCTTAATTGGTTTTACAAAAATTGTTGGCAATTCTGAAAGGACAACTGAAATTTTGATCAGATAATTAGAATTAAATTAACTGAGCCCCGGTTCATCCATCGGAGGTTTAATTGTTAGTTTATTCCTGTAGTAACAATTATTTTCATAACTGCTATTACGACAATAAACCGAAATATAAAGTTAATTTGTGATGAGACAGGTTTATTCCCATAGTAACAATTGTGATCACAATCGTTACTATGGGAATTAATCGCCAGATAAAGTTAACAGGAGGTGAAAAAATCGGGCCTAAATCGGATCTAAATGTAATTAGATGTCACGCATTCAATGTTGTCAACTAAAATAAAAAGGCTTACACCAATTAAAAATTTTTAAAAATGACCCGGTACTTTATTCATTGTGAATTTAATAAATTCTTATATATTACACTTAAGTAAATTTTCTGAACAAATTATTTATTAGGTAATAAAAACAATATTGTATTAGCAACATAATATTTTCCTATTACTAGGAACCGGAATTTTATTTTTTGTTCGATTAATTGCAAACGAGGCGGCAACGATGGTATACTCATACGCAGCTTAAGTGCTCCAATTTGACAGTTCTGGGAGCCTTGTATCACAAGTGCGTATGAGTGTACCTACACTCGGGAAACCCACGTTGTCGCCCTGTTTGAAACTAATCGAACAAAATATATATAATTCCGTTTCCTAATAATTACATACATTTACAATGTAACATGTAATTGACACATATACGTGTTGAAATATTACATCAAAAATATGTACTTCAATTACAGTCAATGTGTATAATTACAATTCGCATATGAAATATTACACAATCATTTTGTAAAAAAAATTTTCAATTACTGTAGCTCTGGAATATTACATCAAAGGTATGTACTGCAATTACAGTTGAATGTGTGTAATTACAATTCGCATATGAAATATTACACAATCATTTTGTAAAAAAAACTTTCAATTACTGCAGCTTTATGTAATTTTACACTTTACTTTGTGAAATTACAGCCGTTAAGATAATTACAGGATTGTATGTAATATTACATTGTAAATAAGTGGTTACTGGGTAGCCATTTATTTTTTGTGTAAATTTACATAATTCTTTTTACAGTGTAATGTGATGAGGCTACGTACATCTAATTACAAGCGTGTGTAAAATAGGTGCGATGTGCGTTTTTCTTACTTTACGCACGACCTTTGTAAACACCCGCTTACTTAATTTATGTGTTGTACGTACTTTGTCATTTTCAGTAGTGGTCGTAGATAAAAAAAATCTGTGTTATAGTCATGGCTAACTGTTAATAAAATGTCAACTTTCCTGAAAACTTTTTCTATTTTTCAAAATATGAGTACAAAATTTAAAAAAATAAGTAAGGCTTTAAGTGCATTTTAGAATTCTGTACAATTTTTTCCTTTACCATTTTGCTCTCAAATTTAAAGGAGAGCCAATATTTGCAAATATTTGATTTTACATGCTATTTCCCAATTTCTGAAAAACGGTTCAACACCGTGTAGAAAAAGTCTATACTTTTGGAACACAGCCCCACAAGAAAAAAAAAATTGTTCAGATCTGGAGGTCAGACTATGTCTACTACAAGTTTTCGGGGTCGCTGAATCCGAATCCGCGATCCATTTAACTCCATCACGTCAGGTTTTACCAATAACCCCATATAACCCTATAACCCAAGCTGTCAAGTCCTATTACACACAACGATCCTCTAAAGGGAGCTGTGCAACATAGCTGTGCGAGTATTTACTGTTACAAATACAAGTCAATTACAAGCACAAGCACTTTTGGACTCGTACTTGTGCTTAAGCACAATTAATTACAATTGTGCTTAGTACTTGTACTTGTATTTATACTTGTGCTTATTACCGCAAGTACACTTCACAGCTGTGCGTATACTTATGGTTATACGAACAGTCGTACAAGTATTAAAATGTTAATGTTAACATTTACAAAACAACGCAAGATAAATAAAAATGAGATTGTCCAAAGTGAGGTACTTGCAATTAGTTTTAGAATATAATGAGATTGTTTTTCCATAGTTAGGTACTTGCAATTAGTTTTAGAATCAACAAATGCACATAATATATCTATCGCTGAGTTATTTTTATTTTCCGCATATTCCTTGATGATGCGATACGTATATGTACATATCTAGAGAGACGCGGCCTATCTGCGCGACAAAATATTGATGCTTCATAGTCTGGCCGGCAGCGAGTCGTTCCCCCACTAAAAAGTATTTATAAGCACGAGTCCAAATACAAATACTTTTGGATTTGTGCTTGTATTTAAGTGCAATTAAGCACTATTGTACTTGTGCTTGTTGTATTTATAAGTAGTACTTGGCACAGCTCTGCTGTGCAACCACATTAACCCCATAACCCTATACATTTAACTCCGAACCCCCTAACCCCATAATCCTGTAACCCCATAACCGATAACTCCAATAACCACGTTACTTAGTAGTTTGACTTGATCTCTCATCACGGTATTAATCAAGCCTCTATAAACAGAATATATTAAACTCTATAATCCTCCAACACCTAACCCCATAACCCTCTAACTCCATAATACCATAACCCCGTAACCTCGTAAACAATAACCTCATAATCTCATGACCACGTAACCAATAACCCTATACCTATTCTTTAAGGCTGGGTTTCTCAGTCCTAGTTTAACTTTAAACTCCTATTTATTTTCATAAGAACAATTGTTTTTATAATTGCTACCATGGGAATAAACAGGAGTTTAAAGTTAAACTAGGACTGAGAAACCTAGCGTAAATGTTGATCGTTTGTTTTCGATTAAAAAAATAGGACCGTGCGCCGTCATTAGAGTTACCCGATGTACACCCCGAGGAGGTTGCGCGAACTGATTTTGTACATCATTCAGCCCTTAAAAAGTCTGTTTGTAATATAGAGTAAATACGGGGATAAAAATTTTTCACTCATTTTCTTTTTACAGCTATAACGGGTTCCTTTTTCTTCGAATGATCTGTGTAAAGGATTTCTTTTACGTTTTGCTTTTCTTCTTTTGGTACATCAAACAATCGAACTACTGCGTAACTGGTTATTGGAGTTAAAGATTATGGGTTTATAGGGTTATGGGGATTATAGAGTTTAATATATTCTATTTATAGAGGCTGGGGGGCTATTCTCGAATGTCGGGTGATGACATTAGACATCGACAATTGTCGAAGGGTAGAGTCGCACGAGTATTGTTTTCTCTATTCTCAAACACTGCTCGACAGTGAAAATCGTATGCGACTGCAATTGTCGATGAAGTGATTTGGCAACGTTGTATATTAGGTCAATTGAGTAACAGTCAGCTGATAATTTCACAAATTTAAGTTGGTAAATCTGAAATTTAATCACTTGCAGACATTTTTAGTTTATTACATTTCAAAAAAAGTTTTGAATAACACTGACTTATAAGGTCTGTTCACTGTGGAACTGATTCGAACTGTTCAAAGCAGGCACTCATCTAACTTTTTATATGTAAATATTATAATGAAATCAGCTAAATTTACTTAAAAAGTACTGAGCAATTAAATTCTTTACATAATTGTATTGAAAATATGATTAAATAAGTACATCCTTTTTCCTCAAGTTTTAAAGATGAACCATGTCTGCTTTCTACAAAGGTCTGAGTAAGGAGTGTCCCAGGAAAAATCCGACCACAACAAAGATTTTCTAAAAAGTTCAGCTATTTTCATTTTAAATTAATTATTTATTTTAGTAAAGAATAAACATTTTTCTGTAAACTAAACAACAAATGGAATCGAAAAACTTATTTTCTATAAAAATTAACAACTTTAGATTTTAGATATAACATTAACGCTTTTACTTCACTTTGTTCTATAGCACTAGAGACTGTTTTGTATTTTTTTTTCGAAATTTTTTATGTCAGTGGAAGTTTTTTTCGTTTTCTTTAGTTTTCTTTTCACTTGGGCCCAGTAATGTTCAATTGGCCTTAATTCCGGGCAATTCGGTGGATTTGCATTTTTCGGCACAATATTGACATTGTTCCGTTCATAAAAATCTAAAGCCGTTTTGCTGTAGTGACAGGTAGCTAAATCAGGCCAGAACAATACTGGCATATCATGCTTTTCAATTAATGGAAGTAATCTTTTTCTTAAACATTCTTCGATATAAATATTGCTATTTATGTTGCCACTAGTCACAAAACTGTCATTCTTTAAACCGCATGAGCATATCGCTTGCCAAATTAGGTACTTGGTTGGAAATTTGGTCACACAACGGGTCTTAAATTGTGCAGAGACCTTTCCTCGATGCTTGGCAACATAAAATTCTTGACCAGGTAGTTGCTCAAAATCTCCCTTACAATAAGTTTCGTCATCCATGACGCAACACTCAAATTTCGATAAATATTGTTCGTAAAGTTTTCGAGCTCGCGATTTACAGATAATTTCCTTTTCTTCAGATCGATCTGGTGCATTTTGAACTTTAAAACTGTTTAAATTTAATCTTTTCTTCATTCTTTGTACTATAGATTTCGAAACATTTGCTTTGTCAGCCACATCCCTCATTGATATATTAGGGTTCCTTTGAAAAATCCTTTTAACTTTCCTTTCTGCTTTTTTATCATACGACCCTTTTTTTCTTCCCGACCCAGCTTTTCTCTGTACACTAGACCTCTTCTTAAATTCACTGATAACATTTTGAATGGTGGTTTTCGGAATATTGAGAACTTTTGACATCTGTCTTTGTGACATACTCGGATTTTCAGTAAATTTGGAAATTATTAATTTTCGTCTCTCTTCTTGATTTGATTGCATTTTGTTATTATCGTAAATGAAAACACAAAATGTATTGACAGAACTTTATTTAATTGTCAGCAATACGCGTTTTTATAAATACGTAAAATTTGGCGTTTGTATTTTGTTTCATAGCCGTCTATTAATGGTCGGATTTTTACCGGTACACCTCTTACTTCAATAAGATCCACAATAACGTCTTTTGTTAAACGAAGTTTTTTAAAATTTTGCATCAGCCATATCAAAGGCATTTTTATATACATGTTTTTCTCGTTCGTACATCATAGCTATTTCATATTCTGCTCTAAATTTTGTATAATAAATAAATCTGCCATTTTTAAATGCACGAAATCGATACACACACAAAATGAATACAGTAACGACGACAATAACCCATTCGGTTTCGTACACGACATACAAATGTAGAGTACTTTTAACCACTCTATAATATCTCTACTCAAAATGTCGAAAATTTATCGTATACGACATTTGAAAATTAACATCCGTAGACATTCGGGCAATGTCGTGTTCGACATAAGTATTCGTCAATTTGAGAATAGCTCCCCTGATATATCCCGCGATAAGAGATCAAGTCAAATTAGTGAGTAGCGTGGTTATTGGAGTTATCGGTTATGACGTTAGGGGGTTCGGGATTAAATGTATAGGATTATAGGGTTATTGTGGGTGCACAGCTCCCTTTACAGGATCGTTGTGTGTAATAGAACTTGACAGCTTGGGTTATAGGGTTATATGGGGTTATTGGTAAAACCTGACGTGATGGAGTTAAAAGGATCACGTATTCGGATTCAGCGACCTCGAAAACATGTAGTAAACATAGTCTGACCCCCAGATCTGAAATAAAAAAATTTTTGTGGGGCTGTGTTATCGTCGGCCTAATACATATGTTAACCTGTCATGTCCACTTTTGGTCGAATATTATTTTTGATGAAATTAAAAGGCGTAGGACGAATGATAGACGGACAAGTCACATACATATATTTTCAAATTTCCAAAAAAATTAACATATTTTTAACAACGGGATTTTAGAAATTCCAAATTCAGAAATATTTAAAGAAATGTTAAGTTCTTTTCATGCTCCTAACGGACTTAGCAGGTTAAAGGTGTATCCTTAATGGGCATACACACGTTCAAGTATGCCTTCGCGCCTAACTGAACGTTTTGAGGCTCGGAGGTAAGTGCTAATGTGTGTACGCTGAACTGATGGTGCGTTCCTGGCCTAAACGAATCTATCATACTTGCTCGCAGACTTGCCTCTCAAGCAAGCGTGAAGGCTTACCTAACCGTGTGTATGCCCATTTACATTGCGTTCCGGCCGCAAGTCGCAATACGATCGTGGAAATTCGCGAGAAGAATGTAGGCGGAGTTTTATTATTTCGAAGAAGATTTAAATGCAGAGTCTTCCTACTATTTTTTTTTTTAATTTATATCCACGACCGGTTTCGTCACAAAATCGGACTTTTTCAAGTGGTTAATGTAAATAGTGTAAATATTGTAGATTATAAAATATTCTTATTGTATAATTAGGTATAAGAATTTACGTAGAATCTTAATGTAAACTGTTTTGTTTACATTAAGATTCTACATAAATTCTGATACCTAATTATACAATATTTTATAAGATAATCTACAATATTTACATTATTTACATTAACCACTTGAAAAAGTTCGATTTTGTGATGAAACCGGTCGTGGATATAAATTTAAAAAAAAATTGTAGGAAGACTGTATTTAAATCTTCTTCTATAACCAACCTACAAACAGTCATGGAAACATACAATAATATTATTTCGCATGCGATTAGTGCGGTTTGGTTAAATTCGGCCCACGAAGAATCAGCTTTTGAACGTTGATTTGCTAAACCGGCGGGATACCGAAGCAGCCCGTAATATTTTTTGGAACTTTTTTATGTATTTCTTGCGACGTCGAACAAGGTCACGCATTTACGGCCAACTCCGATATCTGCGGCCAGGGAATAAATGCTCGTAAACAGTTTTTTATAATTGTTTTAGCCTGCTAAATTGGAGAATTGTACTTTTATACTGTTGCATTGAAGATTGAAGAATTGCCTGGGCATGAATGCACATAATTACGGAGATTAGTCATTTTCTCGCGACAAATATTTTTTAAATTCGTATACAGATTGAATTTTCAAACTAGGTGGATATAAGTAAATTCGGTCGAAGTCGTGTAGGAGTAGGGGGGGTTCTAGCGTGTATCAACTTACGCTTTCAGTTAATTCAGTTGGAAGCATGCAGTTTTTAGAGCTGGCCGGCCTTGTCTCGCATTGGGATGCGAAACGATGAGCGCGTATTTAATAATTTAATTTTAACTAGGATTTTAATAATTCATGTAAAATATTGTTCTAATTGCCGCAATACATTTGCATAACGCAATTATTATTGTTTGTAATTAAAAAATACTTCCATAAACATACAGAAATTAATTATAATAATGTAGCTAACAAACAGCTCTAAAGCTGCAAGCTTCGAACTGAAGGCGTGAGCTGATACACGCTAGAACCCCCTCTACTCCTACACGACTTCGTCCGAATTTACTTATATCCACCTAGTTTGAAAATTCAACCTGTATATGTATTTAAAAAAGTGCGTTTTCGCGTCAAATTTAGAAATGTCATAACGAAAAATTTTCATAGGCATTATGGAACCTCCGAGAATTATTTTTTGTTGTTGTGCAATGGCATCATTTTGTAATAATGAAATTCTTAACAGCGCACTATTTATTGTGCAACATAAAGAAATAAATCAAAGCTAATTGTACAGTCTCCTGGTTTATCATGTTTTTTTTTATCTTCTACGTTCAATTCTCGTACAAAAATTATGAATATTAAAATGTAGACGATTAAAAATTATAATTAAAAAAAATAATAATAAAGAACGATGAGATTTGAACCCGAAGTATTTGAGCGGAAACCAGGAGACGTTTTAATTTTCGTACTTTAGCTAAGTCAGTTCGTAAACAATGTACGTTTTATATTTAAAAAAATTTAAAAGTAACATACTAAAATTCAAACAAATTTGTTAATATTTTCTGAATTTAGTTTTCTTTTTTTTACCAAACATAAATAACTAAAATATATTTTTTTCCTTTGTCAAGTAAACTCATAAACGGCTGAGATTCGTACAAAATGTAAACATTTTATTAAATACCTGGAAAACAATACTATATATACGTTATAAATCGCCAAAAAAACTTTCACTGTGTTACATACATATTTGAAGAATTAATAAAAGATGCATGCAACGGCATAACAAATCTGATTATAGGCGCAGTCTATATATTTTTTTTATTGCAAAGCTAACAACATCCACATTTTTATTCGGCTTTAACCGATCGCATTGCGACTTGCGGTCAGAACGCATTGTGAGGATACTGCTAAACAACTTAAAGCGACGTTATGTTTCCTTAGACTTTTTACTAAATTAAATTGATGATTTAAGTTTCCTTGTGTAAAATGATATCTAAATAAGTGTTAACATCCTTGAAACTGTGAAAAAATTAAATGTTCAAATTAAAAAAAAATTGAAAATGGCGTTGCATTAACGTTCAATGGCCGTAAACGGGTTAATACAAGCAAAATCTTTTATAAAGAATAAGTTTTTTTTTCTAAAACGTAGAATAAAAAAAGTTTTTCCTCTCTTGCAGAAAATCCGGAGAACTCTAAATGACCTCAACCTTCAATTGTTTTGAAACGGTCATGCCTTCTTTGATTTTTTTAAATAGCAAAATGATATGGCGGATTTTAAGACAAAATCTTTGTTGACCGGCGTAAAAAGGCAAATAACAAACATTTTGAGAAAATGCGAAAAACTACGTATTGTGTTTTGGTAGGCCATGATCTCACGCAAATTGCTTATATTTCTCCACGTTTTTAGCAAATATGTAATAATGATTATGAGCATGACATGAGCATTATTTGCTCAAACATTTCGCGTGACGATTATGGCCTACTCCGTCGTAATAGTTTTTCGCATTTGCCACTTATAAAGGTAAAATTTTTACAAAGACAAACACAGATCCCAGATATCTGTTAAAATCCGTCATAAAAAAATACACTGTACTATTTTAAAAAATTGAAGAAAGCGTGGTCTCTTGGAAACAATCGAAGATCAAAGTCTTAGAAGTAATGAAGATTGTATTCTTTAATACCTCATGCAACTTTTCTGTGCTCTATTTCTCAAAATAAGTTATAAAAATGCAAAAAAATTGAAGAACAATATCATTGAGTCTGAATTATTAATAGCCCTTGACATTTAATGCAACTTTTCTTAAAGACTTTTTACTCTACCTCTGAAAATAAGAAAGTTATTTTGAAAATACAAAACCGTAACTCATCCTATACAGAACATTTTTAATATTAATAAGTAACGGGGACCGACCTCATTGAGTAAAGTGAATAATAAAGTGAGCAAAAGAAAATCAGATTAGAGTAGGCGGTGCAATGTCTGTGATTAACTGAATTAATTAATGTAATACATTCATGGACTGTCAAATTTGTTGACTTTTTATTTAAGGTCTGTTCCAACCAGGCTTTGTGACCGTTTCGAAACCGTCACAAGCATGCACGCATCAAAGTTTTAAACTCGACAAAGTTGATCGACAACATCGATCATTATTTCGGTGGGCAATTGATTATGACGGCTTCTTAAACGGTCAGAAAGCTTGGTTGGAACAGAGTTTCAATAACACAGATACATTTTCTTTGCACCACCTACTCTAATCTGATTTTTATTTGCTCATCGTTTATAATAAAATACCATGTTTCTTTGAGAGAATTTACTGTTGCCAACGTTTAAACATTTGCTATCATTCTAATGGCCGATTTCTTCATCATGTTTAACCTAAGGTTAATTTATCTAACAGTTGGAATGTGACGTACAGTTGGCCGTACACATACTATGTGTCACATTCTAACTGACAGATAAATTTAACCTCAAGATAAGGCGATGAAGAAATCGGGCATAAGTGATACTCTGCAACTAGCAGACTTTTGTATTATTTAATTCTAAATGTCTTTTGCAAGAGAATTTCTTAAACAGTATTGTCTGTTTTAATATAATACATATATTAAAGGCCGGTTTCATAATGGAATCTAAAGGAGACTTTAAATTTAAAATCACTTTCACAAAACAAATGTGAAAACACATTTGTTTACACATGTGAATATGACTTTCATTTTAAAGTCTTCTTCAAATTCCATTATGAAACTGGTCCTTAAACAGACAATATATTATGTAGATGTTATTCGGAATTATGTTTTTTATTTTAACTCACAAAATTTTCAACATTTAAGTACATTAATGTCCAATATTATAAACACTGAGTAAGTCAATATCTATTTACCATAAATAGGCCGTTATTTTAAGTTAGTAGGTTGGCTATTGCAATAAAATTATACAGATATTTGATGTTATTTTAACATACGCCAAATTGTGACAATTCAAATCAGATAGATCAACGAAACAGATTTGAAAAGTAACCCATACAAAATTAAAATTGAAGGAAACCGTTATACAATTTACGTATGTGAATTTGGACGTGCATACTCCTCGTGATGAAAGGACACTATCGCAACATTGCTTAATTCGGAGTAACCTTTAAGTCTTAAATCGACATAACATTCGTTATCAAAATTAAGTACCACATGAGTAACACATTCTCACTAGACTTTCACGGCATACTACGATGGTAAATAGATAATGAATGGATTATAGTTGTCAAGTAAATTTACTTGCTTCGTAAATTGACAGAAAAGTAATATAGATTTTCAGCGATTCAAAATTTACTTGACGTTTATAATACGAAAAATCCACTGAATTAATTAATTTAGTTGGAAAATATTTTACTTGCAAAGTAAAGTACTATTGCTATCATAAAAAATTAGGACAAGATTTTTTAAGCTTTGTAAAACTACTACTACTGCTACTTACCATAAATTTAAAATTATTTGAAATGGTCAATTATTGTCAATCGTATCTACAGTAAATATTGTTTAAAAAGGTAGGATAGCTGCTTGTATAGAAAAGGGTGTCATAATTAGAAAAATTGCTCAGAATTTCGGCATAACAAAAGTACGGTTACTGACTTGACAACAAAATAAGATTATTGCTGGATTTCACCAACATTACTTAACTTTAATCATCGATTAAGAATTATTATTCCTATACCTTCAACACATGTAACCATGGTAACGTTTACTTTTAACGGTTGAATAAATTTAAGTAACGTTGGTGAAATCCGCCATAAATAATAAAATAATGGAAACGCATGGCTACTAAATTTAAAAGTTATCCTAGTTTTTTATGATATCGATAGTACTTGTAAATAATACCCAACATAGAACAAATAAACACAACTTAAATCTTCTATGGTAGACAAAGAATCACGGCAGACGAAAAAAAATCAGCCCCCCTCCAAAAACAACAGTCACACGCTGTAAGTATATACCAAAATAATTTTTAGAATTTGGCCTGAATTTAATTATTTTCAAATAAGTAGTCCTTACGAGTATAAAATTTTAAAGTGGAACACTCTTGTAATTTTAAATATAGGATGTAATTTTTAAGTGAACAAAGGAAATTTTTTTATCCACATATTTACCTGCAAGTATATAAAGAATCTAAAACAAATAGTTATAGCTCTTATGGCCACTTTCATAATGGAATTTAAAGGAGACTTTAAACACAGTATAAAGATCTACACAGTAGCGTCACTGGAGTATAACTGTCACATTTACCATTTCGTTTGATACCTACTGACTTACAAATTACATTACATTTCCATAAGGGCATCAAACAGTATGGCCGTTTTGTTTGCACTGAAGTTTAAATGACGCTACTGCGTAATTACTTATACTTTGCTTTAAATGTAGTCACCTTCAGATGTCAAAACAAATATGAAAACACATTTGTTTACACATCTTACGGCCGGTATTACCAACGTTTTAAGGAGACCTTAAATTTAATTCGTGTTTAGAATGTGATTGAGTTATACTATGTTTTTTTAAAAATGCCATAAGGGATGGCTGTGGAAAAGAAAATTCATGTCTTAGCTCCATTCATGTACTTTAAATTGTCAGTTTTGGCATGTATTGTGTTAGATGCCAAGCTACATGAGTTTTAATTTTCATGGCCAACCTTCATGGCATTTTTTTACATACACCGTACAAACCAAGCAGAAATGTCACAATCTAAACACGACTTAAATTTAAGGTCTCCTTAAAACGTTGGTAATACCGGTCGTGAATGTGGCTTTCTTATTAAAGTATCCTTTAAATTTCATTAGGAAACTGGCCCTTAGAGTACAAATATTGTTTTATTACAAAAGTAAATAAAACAAAAGAGAACTGCTGTGTAGCCAATCAGATTGCGGTAGCTTTCATTGAACATCACATAGAAAATTCTCATCAGGTGCACCTAACAGTATCTGGAAACACAAAGAGAAAATAGATATGTCTAGACTACCCGGTAAACCGTTTTGATGTGGGAAATATGTATGAGTATGTGTTTTGAGAGAAAAAAGTTAAGGCAGTTCACGTAAGACAGAAAACACATACTCAAACATGTCATAATTCTTATTATCCTACCATGTAACCGCGCAGGCAACGGTTACAGCTAATCAGGCTAATGCGACTCCAGGCTTGGTAACGAGCCAGCCGAACTCACTTCTGGAACATCTCAAGCAGACCGAAACATCGCACATTAGTATGGCTTCCGGTAATTTACGACTACACTTTAACAGCAACAAATCAACTAAGAGACTTACCTTCTACCTTCAGCTTCTTCATTGGTGGTTCTTCAGTACCCGGTGCAGGAGGCTCCGCGTCGATCTGTGAAGAGTAAAATATCACCTTATAAATGACCTATTTTTGAAACTACTTTTCACTTACAACTCCAGGTGCTCCATTTAAAACCATATGCTCTTGTTGATATGTTGTCATCATGATTAATAATCATCCGAAAGCAAAGGCGTTAAAATTTACATAAGCCAAAACTTTCGTAATGAAGCCGAATAATGGCGGACGAGCTTCTCAGCCTAACCGGAAGTCGATAAGAAATCAATAAATGACATTTTGTTATAAACGTGATTTTAGCGACGACCTTGGCAGCGACGAATAGGGCAACCAACTTCAACTTTCGGAAAATTACCAGTGTTTGTGCCAACATTGGAAATTCACATTCTACCAAAAGGCTGACAGTGGTTTGCACCGCCTAAAATTAACTTTTGGATTAACTAATCCTGAGTTATGTTTAATTAGTAGTTAAATAAGTTTATCATTGTACCGAATAATATTAACTATTAATTAGTTAACTAGGGTCGCCGAGTGGCTCAGCGGCTTAGTCTAGCCGACTTGGAAGCAGTGTTTCTTTCAGGTACACTCTCCGGGGGTGCGATGCCCCCGAAGAAAATTGATCAAAAGTTGAAAATCCAAACGTTTAGCCAAGTAATAAATCGTAAATTTTACTTTACTCACGGCCATTTGCACCGCTTGTCGTTAAGTTCTAGTTAAAATTTAACTATAATTAAAGTTGAAATTTCTTTGCACAGGTCAAATAATTAAGGATTAAACGTTTAATTATTAATTATTGTTAAGCCGTACTTCGGATAGGGTTTAAGTTGTTTGTTAAAATTTGCGTACACATACCTATCATCAAAAACTGCAAAAATGACTGAAATTAATAACATGAATTGTCTATACAGTGAGAATCTTGTAACGCTGCACATAGATGAAAATTACGTGACCAGAATACATTTCTGAGTCATATGTAGTATATAATACTTGAGCTTCCTGGTATTGAAAAACATTACAATATTCAAGTTCAAACGTACACTAATAATTTGAAACAACTCGTATTTTCATACCAATAATGCACAATATGGACACTGGAGGCGCTGGCTTCGCATGTGCATGGTCCCTATAGTTCTTGAGTAGTTAAGTAAAATTGAAGTCTAATAAATTTGCCACATTTTACAGCTAGATGTGTCACCAACTTCAAAAACTGCTTTATCAAAAATTTATTTGGACATATGGTACTTCCTCACAGGCAAACAAAAGACAGTAACTGTCAACATTTTTTTTCTGTCACCCTAACATGGCCTACTCTGAAGTGCGTTCGCAAATGAGAGAAATTGGAAGAGCTAGGTATACCCGCAGCGTATGAGAAGCAGGGTGTATAAACTCGATGCTTTTATGTTACCCTCTTTCGAAAATGTTTTAACCAACTCGATATTTGCTTACAAAATTCCTGGACATGTGCATGCAGTCGTTACTATGGGATTTAATCGCCAGATAAAGTTAATTGGAGATGAAAAAATCGGGCCTTAGCCTTAGTATTTCATTCGGAGTTTAACTTTAAGCTTCGTTTTATTTCTACAGAAACAATTGTCTTTACATTTATTACTGTAGGAATAAAACGAAGCTTAAAGTTAAACTCTGAATAAAATACTGGGCTTAGTCTCAATAATATTGGAGCTGAGCGGAAAGCTTTGCCGGAAATTGCCGAATTGCCGAATTTCGCACATTCATGGTTTGTGCTGCAAAAATTCTCTATGTTAAAGTCTATATTTTGGGTAGATACTCATTTCTAAATTGAACATATACGTATTCAATGCCTTCAAACCTCTTCATAAAGTCAAAAGATCACAATTCGAAGGTTCATGTTGGCAAATTTACTTTGTGATAATAGCCGTCCTCCATTTACATTCAATTCACTCAGAATCAAATCGATTTGATTTTGAACTGAATTGATTTTAAAGTGAACAGAGAGACTTTTAAAGGAATAACGTTTTGGAACTAAAATTAATAGCGTTTTCCACTGGCTGCACTAGTGTGCACTGACGCAGTGAGTGTATTTTCATCTCGGTTCTGCTTTATGTAATAAAACGAGATAGAGATATCCTGAGTGCACACCGGTGCAGTCAGTCATATAAGGTTTGTTCGTTTGTTCTGCACTTTTCTACACTTTTTGCACCAACCGCTCCTGAGAGAGTGAGATGTATGTATGTATGCAGTAGAAGTGAGACAAGTAGAGTAAAGGAGTTAAAAGTGTAGAAAGTGCAGAACAAACGAACAAACCTATAGCGTTTTCCACTGGCTGCACCGGTGTGTACTCAGGATATCTCTATCTCGTTTTATTACATAAAGCTGAACCGAGATGAAAATACACTCAGTGCACACTAGTGCAGCCAGTGGAAAACGCTATAACATAACCTCGAAATACGTATGAAATCACATGAAACTGATAATGATAACTGATTTGGAAAACCACCTTGATCAGTACGGGGTGCGGGAGGGGAAATTCAATCACTTCCTCATCACTGATCGCCAATTGAATAACTGTAAATGGAATGCAATCAGTAATTTTTAAGTGAATTTGAATCGATTCGCGTTCAAATAGGCGTTAAATGAAGGACGGCTCATATCTGGTTCCATAATTGCATTCGGCAATATGTACAAGGTTTAATCAGCTGATCGTAGGCGTGTTCTTTCGCTAACTATTTAAGGATCATGATCCGAAAATCGTAATGCATTTATATGCGATCTGATCCGATCAAACGCGTTTAGTACCAATGTTTATGTGCGAAAGAACACGCCTCGTATACTTGCCTTCTTTGGATGCAATATATTTTTTTTCGAACGCACCCCTGAACATCAAGCGCTGTTTTCTGTTGTTTCCTTTGGGGTTTAGTCGCTTATACGCAAAGGTGTTTCTTTTGACTTTTGTTTGCACAACGAATTCATAACCTCAAAAATATAACTTCAATAGTGAAATTGATTCAATCATAGCTGCTGTAGCTATTTTTAAAGTGTAATGTTTGTTTATAACCTGATTATGATTAGCTGATCTACTTATACGCATCTCACACGTTCCATTTGGAACATAAGCGGTTACGCTTTTGCTGCTCTACCTCGATGGATAAGCGATTGTGAACGAAGACTATGACGTCATAATGAAGTTACTATTTCGTCAGCCGGCGCATTGTGAGCGTTTGCAAAACCAGAGGGAACGATTTAAGCAATGCTTATCAGCGCTTAGAGCATGTGAGCGCGCAAATGAAACGCACCCCAAGAGAATGGGTGCGTTTCGTTTGCGCGCTCACACGCTTTAAGCACTCACGCTTACAAACGCTATTTTCTGTTGTTTCATTTGGCGTTCAGTCGCTTAAGTCATTATACGCAGAGGTGTTTCTTTTGACTATTGTTTGCACAACGAATTCATAACCTTAAAAATATAACTTCAATAGTGAAATTAATCCAAGCATAGCTGCTGCAGCTATTTTTAAAGTGTAATCTTTGTTTGTAACCTGACTATAATCAGCTGGGCTCATTGTACGCATCTCATACATTTCGTTTGGAACATAAGCGCTTACGCTTTTGCTGCCCTACCTCGATGGTATAAGCTATTGTGAGCGAAGACTATGACGTCATAATGACGTTACCATTTCGTCAGCTGGAGCTTTGTGAGCGTTTGCAAAGCCAAAGGGAATGGTTTAAGCACTGCTTATGAGCGCTCAAAGCATGTAAGCGCGCAAATGAAACGCACCCAATGGATATAGTTGGCAATATTGGGATTATGGTAGCGGAATAATGTATGGCAACATTGGTTTAGTGTAGCCAACATATTAAATATTAATTATTGGACCTTCTAATATTAATTTTAGATGGTTTAAATTAAAAGTTAAGCATTTCGCATTTCATAAATAATAAAAATTAAAATCTACACATTATTATAAAGTTCTAATTTTTCATAATTAATTTTTTTTGCTTGTTGACATGCGCCGTCGTTCCGTGATGTCATTTCAGGCGTGGTATTAGAGAGGGTTGCGGGGATAGGTTGTAGTAAAATTGGCATGGCTGACTACTAAAAGATGGTTAAATATAAATATAAAATAATACAAGTGCCGTATTTTCCATTGCGCTTAACTCGTTGTTAAACTCTTAAATTCATAGTGCTTACGTTTTTGTTGCCGTATGTATAATTCTGCTTACGTTTAATAATGGATAGGTTGTTGGCCATAAACTTGTTACTCTGACATTTCCTTTCACTGCTGGAGATATTTCTAATCGCAGAATAAAATAAAACATTCATTTAGAAATCAAGAAAATTGTGCTTTCATATACACATTTCGGTATGCCACTGTGAAACGGTTTTTTTTGTCACTTCGTAGCAGAATTTAGCATTAAATTTGTATTTGTTTAATTCAATTTTGTGCTCCTTTGCAAACACCATACCTCTATAAATATACAAGACAATTGAACCCTCAACGTTCAGGTGCTTATTCCACTTTTTGAAGATTCTCAGTTCACATTAAAATGAGAAGGTTAGATTCTAGTAGGTTTTTTTCGATTGTGTCACATGTACTGTCGTCACAGTGGGTAGAGTAGTGCTACGTTTAGATAAATATTTTTCTACATTTGAATAGAAGCATAAACTGTAGTGATCATGTCATTTTTTAATAATATAAAGAAGGTGCTTCACTTTGGAGGCAATGATGCGAAAAAGAAGAAAGTTTTCAACAATGTCCGTATGGACTGTGATCCGGAGGAATTTTGGGACATGATTGGAGAGCTGGGAGATGGTGCTTATGGTAAGGTGTACAAGGCTCAACATAAGACAACTGGAGAGCTCGCCGCTGCAAAGATGTGTCGATTAGATGGGGAAGATGATTTAGCTGATTTTATGGTTGAAATTGACATATTATCTGAATGCAAACATGGGAACATTGTTGAACTTCACGAAGCATTTCAGAAAGAGCAGCAGCTGTGGATGCTTATTGAATATTGTGATGGTGGTGCAGTGGATAGTATTATGACTGAACTCGAAAAACCACTCACCGAACCGCAAATTGCTTTTGTGTGCCAAAGTATATGTAAAGGACTTGATTTCTTGCACAAGTCCCATATTATTCATCGAGATCTTAAAGCCGGGAATGTTTTACTTACCATGGCTGGAGGAGTGAAAGTGGGTAAGTTTTATTATGTAATTAGTATAACATTTTATCTCAGTATTTGTTGTTTCAGTATCAGTAAATTAACTTGAAGTGTTACTCAATTATTAAGTTATTTTAGCTGCATTTGATTCGCAGTCGAAATCAATTCGTTTTTATCAGCAGATCACTTAGAAGTAATCTGGATCAGTTTCGCTATTTTTCGCTTATGGTGAATCCTGCAAGAATCGAACGCATAAATTCTTTTTGAATCGATTTAAATCAATCCAAATCAGTGCAATTGAATGCAGCTTTTATTCTTAATTTTTCTGAATAGTATCAAAAGTGAATTTTACAAATTACCTTGATACTTTAAAAAACAATTTAGTTAGCAATTATTGGTTAAAAAGAATTAAAACTAGACAATTTCAAATATTTAAATTTTTTTAGGCCCAATCTTTCCACCTCCTGATAAATTTATTCGACGAATAACTTTACGAATCACCTTGGAAACCATTCACAAAATTAAAGTTATTTGCCAAATAACGTTATCGGGAACTTTATTAGGAGGTGGAAAGATCGGACCTTAATTAGAAAAGATCCATAAGATATGGTATTTGTTTGTTGGTAATTCTGCAGTTTGGGTGTGGGCGCGTTCTTTATTTCATCAATAAGCCCATTGGTGGTATCAGTTCCATCAAGTTTGTTCCTTTATTGTTTATGGATCATTCGGATTTATCAACATTTGTTCTTTTATTCTAGTTGGTTTTAATCAGATATTATCACTAATCTATCCTTGTTTCACATGATGGAACTGTTTGAAAGTGCAAACCATAGATATAGTAGAAATGGATATCGTGTACGCTAGCCGTAATGACTCCAATATTAAAAAAAGACGCTTTCCCGAAATCAGCTGATTAGCCTATTTACGGCAAAACAATAATTGTTTTATATGGATTACTGATGGAACGTCAGGAACAATATTAGTTCTACATTCTAGTGAAGACAATTCTATTAAATTCATTAAAAAGTTAATAATTTCTTATCTCAGCCTTGCAAGTTATTCGACTTTTTGCCTGAAGTCACGTGGTTATATTTTCCTTTATTTACTTTCTCTGGGTAATTGTATTAAGCTAAGTATCTCTTTTTAATGTTGAAGTCATTCGTTTCTTATGCGCACTTGCATTGCCACACACTGAAAAAAAAGATTACACTATCAACGATGTAAAGTTCTGACCAATCCTAATAATGTAAAGTGTACCTCTAAAATGGAATGTTACACTCCCACTGTAAAGTTACTAATCACATGTAACAATTTTATTACAGTCAATTTGCATACAGGGTGCCCGGATTTCGTACACAGAGAAAAATAATGTGTTACTTCAACTCAAAACACGTTAAATCAACTTCAATTTCAGGTTGTATATAAACAATTCCATGAAGGCTTTGTATCAAACCATTGGAAAACGTTGAAAAAATATATTAGCACACGGAGAAAAATAATTGCATTGGATTTACCATTTTCGTGGTTAAATAGGACCTACGAATTTATTTATTTGAATGAACAATATATTTTTTTGATTCAACAAATACTTATTTAATTCAACAAGATACTTGCTTAACTTGAATAAGTCTATTTTGAATTAAAAGTAAAGTAGTTTTAATTCCATTAAATAAATTCATAGGTCCTATTTAACCAAATTTTCTCTCCGTGCACAACATAAAATATGCGTGCAATTAAAAGTTAATGATGTTTTATTTAACTCAGTGCAAAGTTACAGTAATGTGAAAAAATATTTTAAAATAAGTCTCAAACATTTTTAGATCAATTCAATAAGTTGTTATGACAATGTAATCTAAATTTGAGTCAAAGAAAAGAAAATATATGACTAACTAACACTTTAATTGAGTTGAAGTAACAATTTTTTTACGTAAGATTAACATTTATGACTTTTGTTTCAATACGCTTTGCTTTTTGATTCAACAGCATCATTAATTCAAAGAATGTGGTTAAAACATTGTCGCAGCATTTTACGATACTGCGACACTGCCAAAGTAAGGTGGTAAACCCTTCAATCTTTGGTGAGATGTGCAAGAAGAGCTGTACAGTGTTGCCACCAACTGTAAATGATTTCTCCCTTTCGATCGATGATAAAATCCCTACATTTCCCTACGCATTTTGATAATGGTGCACCTCATGTAAAGGAGGGGGGTAGTGTCTACTAAATACATTTTTATTACATTATCGTAAATTTACTAAAACAATTTAAGAGAGGGGAGTGTCTACTAAATAATTTTTTACGTGATAGTAAATTTACTAAAAGAAATTATTTATTTCAAACATATTATGGTATACTTAATTATGCAAATTAATACAACAGTCGTTTACACCACAAAAAAAACTTTTATAACGCAGCCTACAGCAGATTTGTTTTCCGGCAAATTAACAAGACAAAATATGATCATTGGTCTACTCCAATCAGATTGGTTTATTCAGTGGCGGTTACAAAATTGGCCTTCTGATAGGCGCTTCCTGCCAACGAATCAATGCAAACACCCGCCAAGTTTAATTTACGGAATAGTATTTCCGTCACCACAGAAATAATTGTTCATCGAGTCGAATCGTGTCTCGCAAAATACATAACTAGTTTAACAAAAACGGACATTAAAAAATCCCCACACTTTAAGCAAATTGGGCTTATCCTTCCCTACGGTTGATCGTTGAGTAAAAGTACCTACGAATAGGGAGAAATCCCTACAAGTGGCAACACTCAGTTGAACAAACCTCGAGTTTTATAACGAATTTTATAAAGTCGGACACATTCGAAATATGAATGACTTTTATTCATTTAAGAAGCGATGTCGAACAACAAGGTTACTTATGCTGGGACAGACAGTAAAGATACGTGAAGTTTTAGCAGGCGCCATCTGTAACTTGATAGCAAGAATTTCAATAACTGTTTACTGCAAACGTAACACGTAAATTTGTATATCATTCAATGTTACATGACTAAATGTATGACGTCTTATTAATATGGGAATTAACCCTCGCTTTTAGTAGACTAATGCTGGATTTCACAAACGTCACTTAAATTTAATCATCGATTAAGAATAATCATTCCTATATTCCAGCAATAAAAGTCGTAAACTTTATCACCGGACGACATAGACGTAAATCGCACCTAGGCATTATTTCATAAATTCCAGCATTTATTCCTTAATACTAACACAGAAGTAGAGCCTCTTTTTCCCAGAATTACTTAAAATAAATATAGAATTTGTCTAGTTCGTCATAAAAAAAAACAGCGTTCTGACAATAAAAGTTTATTTCGGGGTAGTTGACTTGAAAATTTTTGAAAAATTTCTTCAGGACGTTAATTCCCAAAGGTTTTTACGCAACATATAAAAAAATTGCGATGTAACCCGCCCTAGTTTATTTTTTAAAAAATCTCAAACTTTCGCGTGCGTATATTTCACAGCGTTCTGTCAATAAAAGTTTATTTATTTCGGGGTAGTTGACATGAACATTTTTGGAAAATTTCTTCAGAACCTCAATTCCCAAAGTCTCTATGCAACATATAAAAAAATTGCGATGTAACCTGCCCTAGTTTATTTTTTTAAAAATCTCAAACTTTCGCGTCCGTATATTTCACAGCGCAAAGAAATTGCGATGTATTCCCCCCCCCCTCACTAATTATTCAGAGACACGTTAACATTTTTAAAAGTGAAAATGAGAGGAACGCTCGATAGGTGGCGAAGCAGGTTCTTTTGTGGTAGAGTGCCTAGAATGAGAGTGTGGTCATACAGGCGCCACAGCGTTTGTTCTAAATTGAGGAGGCAAGTTCAAAATTAAGTAGTGGTAAATCCGTTTATGGTTGCATGTTATTTCCTGCGAGTGATGATTACCTTCACTGCATTTAAATAAAGAAACACATATGAGCTTTATTTTTAAGTATATTTATAGTACATTTTTATTTAGTTTTTATGTAGTTATTAGTATTAGCGAGGCCTTCGATAACTAGAAGGCCGGCACATCCAGAGTCATGAGTCACAGCTCATAGCCCGACTTTAACACTGAGATATACGACACTAATGGTAATAATCAACTTCTTTCAGGCTAGAAATGTTTATTAAACGATAATTTTACAAAAAGCGTTTAATGCAGAGTTCAGACTATTCGTTGGAAGGAAATTTTCACGGTGAATTTTTTTTTACCTTTAAGTTTTAAAACTTTCCTTTTTAAAAATAATATTGACTCAAAACACAGTGACGAAATAAACAGCATAAATCAATAAATAGCCTGCATATGCATTACAAAAATCGGTCCACGCAGCGGGTTAGTGGAAGGGGAAGGTTCCGGCCTTCTAGTTATCGATGGCCTCGGTATTAGTCAAGATTGTGGTTATGTAATTATTTCCGTTTAAAAAAATGCCAAAATTAACAATATTCTCAAAAACGCATATAATATCAAAAAGTACTCACCTGAAAAATCAAGTTAGCACTGTAGAAATCGTCACAATTCAAGTTAATTTTGAATAACTTCTCGCAGGAACACATTTAGAACAAACATGGCTACCGACCTTGGTATATAAAGTCGAAAATCGCTCACGACCAATAGAAATCGACTTCATGTATGGCCACACTCTTCTTTTAAGGCACTCTATTTTGTGGTGTGTCAAGGGCGGCGCGCATGTCCGCACCGGTCCAAATTATGGTTCCGAATTTCTGATACCGTGGGGATAATATATGATCATATTTGTTGAGTTTATGTGTAATATGTTACTTTAAAAGAAAATAAACCTGTAAGCAAAAAGAATACGTAAGGAGGCAATAAATAATGCAGTCCACTACCCCGCAAAAAAGACAGTGCCCCTCGCATGCACATTAGGGTGGGCCATTTTCGTATGGAAAAAAAATTAATATTGCGCTTTTGATTTTTAATAGCAAAATTATGTTGCCTTTACATGAAAAGAGTGTAATGCTAGAATTTGAAGTAAATAGCACCTCATCTTCATGTTGAGCTTTGCCTTGGAAATACGAATTTACGAAATATATTCTGGTTTTTAGAATAAAATAATCATTTATTAATAATTTAAAAAATAATACAACAGAAAAATTAATGAAAATCATTCAATATTGAAATCTTTCTTGCTTTCGAATTTAGACATTGCGGCGAGACTCGAGTTTTAATTTTATCCACCTTCTCTTGCTCTTTTAGTATATACTTTTGATGATAACTCTGTTATTACTATTATTACAAATACGAACTTTTCATGGCATACTATATGGCCTTTCTTGTATAATTTCAAAAATTCAAACGTAAGGCGCACCCTCTAAATATTAATTTAATTCAAAAATATTTTGTAGGTGTCATAATATCACTAAAAGACAACATAATTTTGCTATTAGGTAAGATTATCTCAAAGTTTGGCTTTTTGACCACCCTAATGCACATGCAACACTAATCTTCATCAGAAATGTTCGCGCTTCGTAAGAAAAATAAGAATGCATATTGTATCCGAGAATAGGAAATTCCTCGAAAAAGGTGTGCATTCAGGAAGCGAAAAATTGTAGATGATCACGAAAAATGGAGCAAAAGACAAAAGTCTAATCATACATACATAGTTTAAGAAGAACACAATTTCATAATTCAAAGCCGCGAGTTTGAGATTAAAAAAAAAATAAACTAGGGGAGGTTACTTCGCAGTTTTTTTATAGGTTGCGTAAAAACCTTTGGGAATTAACGTCCTGAAGAAATTTTCCAAAAATTTTCATGTCAACTATCTAGCAGTAAACTTTTATTGTCAGAGCGCTGTTACTTTATACTAAGTTTATTGGCGAACTAAATAAATTCTCTATTTATTTTAAGTAATTTTGGGAAAAAGAGGCTCTGCTTCTGTGTTAGTATTAAGGAATAAATGCTGGAATTTATGAAATAATGCCCACGTGCGATTTACGTTTATGTCGTCCGGTGATAAGTTTACGATATTTATTGCTGGAAATCTATTGCTAGCTTCACATCGGTGAAAAAGTGTTTTATTTACGCTTATGGCTTCATATAAATTGTAATATGTTCCGTACCGCAGTGTACAAATCGCAAGAAACTATGTATCCCTACTTTTTTAACACAAAAATGGCGGAGAAGTGGTCATATACAGCGTCATCTAGCGGAGATGAAAAACGCTAATAGGACTTTAAATTTTTTTACTGACTCTCGCTTGTATTGTACACAATGCGACCTTGACAAACATTTCAATTTATTTTATTACTCGTTTGACAGCTGGGGAAGGCAAGTTTCTTTTACGCGACGTAATTATTAGTAATTTCAAAAATTGCGTACGAAATACGAATAATAAATTAGAAAATAATTGTGTAAATAATTGTTTGTTAATTCGTGCGGATTATTTACTACAGCGAAATGTACAGCCGTTTCGTCCACAAAAAAATTGCAAGGATTTAAATCTGGTGATCTCAGGGGTCATATGACCGGCCCGACAGGCATCTGATAGTAAATAAATAGTAATAAACTATTAGGATACAATCTGTTGTTTTAAACGTCGCGTCGCTAGTATTATGCGAAATACTAATTGGTAATAATTATCACCACAAACGAATGATTACTTGATTACAGTTGCAAAGTATTGCTTAATCGAATCAGTTTTCTCCGAAAATGTGAGAAGATTTATTAGACCTGAAGTTATCGCCGACTATAAAACCTTTATGAATGTAAGAGATTACGGGATCACGTTTAAAAAATTCTAAGGAATAGTTCATAATTAATTAAGAATTTGTTAAAGTTTTAATATATTTGTGTTAATAATTCCTCACACACAAAACGAAATTATAATAATATTCGAAACAAATTACGAATGAGTTTAATGATTTATTTGTTTACCAGGTCTTCAAAGTGTTGTTATTCTATTTCAGGTAATTTGCTGCATGCATTATTTGTCAAGTAAATACTTTAGAATTCACGTCGGGCGTTAACCTAAAAACGGAGTTGTGAAATTCC
Organism: Dorcus parallelipipedus; assembly: GCA_958336345.1. Taxonomy (NCBI): domain Eukaryota; kingdom Metazoa; phylum Arthropoda; class Insecta; order Coleoptera; family Lucanidae; genus Dorcus; species Dorcus parallelipipedus. The sequence continues at coordinate 41,663,664 of OY284475.1, forward strand.
ACTTAAAAGTCAAGTCACGAAGCCATGCTGCAGTATCATAAAACTATAAAAAACTTTTATGACAGCATTTATTACGTTCGTCTGCTCCTCGAATTTTTTACCAATAACTAAAGTAGAAAGAATTTATAAACATTTTTCCCATACTCTCGGACATCGCTTCTTATCGTGGTTTCACTCTGTCGGTATAATTAACAGTCAACCTGTATATTCTTAATATGGCTCCAAAGATAATAGTAGTCGATATACGAGTATGTATTTCCGTATGAAAACTTCTACTGTTGCTACGTACGTAGGCAGATAGCGTTTTGCGTCCATCGTGCAGCATTTGTGATTGGCTCATTCAAAATCATTCAAAATTATAGCCAATCACAAATGCTGCACGAGAACCATACAACGCTATCCGCTTAGCTGAGTAGGTAGTTTTACTGATTTATCCGTTGTGGAAGTTTATTATAAAAAGGCATTTCACAATATAAAGAAGATCTTTCCATTACCGTTTAGCCTGTGCATTGGAAACTGTACTTTTAATTTCTTGTAAAATAGGGTGAGATGGCATAAAATAAATATTTTTATTTTTATTTAAAAAATGTATCTAAATACTCAGATACATACATAAATGTAACTAAATACAGTTACAGATACCAAGTACTACAATGTAACTAGTTACAGATACACTAAAACTATCTAGATACTGTATCTAAATATTTGTATCACAAACTCTTTTAAACGGACACTAAATGGCGCATTAACACTTAACGTTTCGCAGTCGTTCGACAGCTTCGTCAGAAGTGAAAAATATAAACTTGTTTATATTTTTCACGTTTCGCAGTCGTTCGACAGCTTCGTCAGAAGTGAAAAATATAAACATGTTTATATTTTTCACATTTCGCAGTCGTTCGACAGCTTCGTCAGAAGTGAAAAATATAAGCATGTTTATATTTTTCACTTCTGACGAAGCTGTCGAACGACTGCGAAACGTTAAGTGTTTATGCGCCATTTAGTGTCCGTTTAAAAGAGTTTGTGATACAATTTTCATCGGACAAGAACCAGCTTTAATTACTAAATATTTGTGGCTAGATATGCTACAACACTGTTTAATACCCTTATGAAAATGTAATGGATGTTTTCGAAAATTGAAGCGGTATATACCGGTTAGTCTATTTTCGCACTCTTACATGCATTAAACTCATTCGTTCTATCTCACTTTTCTACCTCGATCCATGTACCGCTCCAATTTTCGAAAAAAAGGAATGTAATTTGCAAATAGATAGGTATCAAACAAAATGGCAAATGTGACGGTTATACTCGAGTGACGCTACTGTGTAGATTCTTATACTGTGACGATATACATCCTAAATATCTATGGTGCAAACCTCACACCTAATCTAATTTTTTAAACGTAAAAAAATTTAATTAAAATGATAGTGAGTGTACCGTGTTTAGCACGGTTTAGCACAATCAGGAGTCGGATCAACTGGCTATAAATGTAAAGATACAATAATGTAACTTATACTGCCATTCTAAATGAAAACAACGCACAGTGGTCCAGAATAAGAATCTAACTGAGCAAAATTATTTTTGTAATTGTAGAATCCAAATTTTTAAGAAAATTCAAAATATCTCAATAATGATGCATTTTAGAGATAGGGAAATGTATTGCAATTTAACATATTTTTACATGTAGAATTCAAAAACGTGATAAAAAATATAGCATTGCATTTAAAATAAGCGAGTTGATGGCGACTTCCGGTACAACCGGAAGTGATACAAAGACAATTTTATTTTATTTAAAGAGATCTTTACGGAAAACCCTTGCTCCTTAAATTTCAAATATCTACGTGAACTGCAACCTTGAAAACTTTTAACGAACGGTTTATGTGGATAACCCTGTATACTTCGGTTCGCGTTGAGGTACAATCGAAATGAAGAGAGGTACAAACAGGTACAAACGATTCTCTATCGAATGGCGTTGACGAAATAAAAATATCTTAAAGATGGGCGACGGTTATTTTTTTAATAATTTTTTAGTTCGTTCCCTTTGAGGTACAAACGAAATGAAGAGAGGTACAAACAGGTACAAACGATTCTCTATCGAATGGCGTTGACGAAATAAAAATATCTTAAAGTTGGGCGACGGTTATTTTTTTAATAATTTTTTATTTCGTTCCCCTTGAGGTACAAACGAAATGAAGAGAGGTACAAACAGGTACAAACGATTCTCTATCGAATGGCGTTAACGAAATTAAAATGTTTTGAAGTTGGGCGCCGGTTATTTTTTAATTATTTTTTATTTTGTTACCCTTGGAGGTACAAACGAAATAAAAAGTGGTACAAACGGGTACAAACGGAGTACAAACCCACCAAATTATTAAAGAAAGGTTCACATCGGTGAAGCAATGGCGCCTATGCAAGCGCAAGTTTCACCTCGCTACGGTTTTCAACCGCCAGAACCTGCACGGTTGCCTATTCAAAGTACCAATTGCATCATTCGACGCACGAACTAAATGAGCTAAATGAACAAGGTTCGTGAACTAGTTACCAACTGGGAATAAGAACAAAGGAATCAGTTCGTGAAAACGAGCTAACTTTACCACCTTTATTATGGGTGCATTTAGCAACACCTGTGGCAACACATATCAACAGTTCCCACCACAATAGTTGACACTGAGTACTCATTTCTGCTGAATGAGCTTTCAAGTTTAGGAACCACCACAACAGGATAATAAAATATGAAAGTTCTTGTTCGTGTCCGAAATCTTCTATCCGCAGCCTTAATAACGCTTCTAGGAATGGTATATCATTTTCATTATTCATTTGCAATTTGCATTCAGGTAATCTATACTTAATTTAGTTTATCGATTTATTCCCGTGGTAACAATTGTGAACACAATTGTTGTTATGGCAATAAACTTGAAGTTAAAGTTAACTTGTGTTTGTAAAACCGAGCCTAAATATTTACTCATTGCACATGGACAATTCAATAGTTAACCAACAAAAAAAGGTAAAAAGATGAATCCCATTCTACATGTTAACTTTTTTGGCCATATTGCAGTGCATTAAAAATAAACTTCATAATTAATTTGCAAATATCAATCAATATCAATAAAGGGCTATTTTATATTTTTATGTCAAAGAAATCAACCCACTGGAAAGAGGAGCAGTGACCTACAAAATTTTCTGGTAACGCTACATTATTAAATGAGATATTCCTGTCGTCCTACATATAGGACACTCTTTTAAAAGTCTCACAGATAATCAAATCAAAGTCAAATGTTGTATTTTTTCATGTGTTTTCACAAAGTTACCTTTATCTAGTCACATAGCTATATTGAAAATTAAAATGAAATTTCTGTGTGATATAAAATGGAACCGATGGACATCAATTTCACGGGATAAGATTTGTATCATTATATTTTCATTCTCGATCTTTATTTCATATTCTTTGCATAAGTATTTGTTAGAAGGAAAAGAGCATTTTAAATGTTTTTGAAAAAACTAGTGCATTCTAGTATTGTGTGCATGCAAATATGGACGTCCTATATTTAGGACGTTAGGTAAATATACAGTGTGGTGATAAAGTAACGCACCAAGCGAAAAAACACCGTTAGCGTTGACTTTTTCGAAAAATGCTCGGACAGGTCGATTTTATTTTTAAAAAAGACATCTTTTACAACCAATTTTAATTTTATGTCAGTTACCACTTTTGCGCCGTGACGTCATCGACTCTTTTTTTAAATGACAACCTATTTTTTTGAAAATGTCATTTGAAAGAATCCATTCTTCTGAGTACAAAAATATTAATGAACCACTAGTTGCATAAGAAAATTTTGAAGAAAAAAATTATTGAAAAATTGTTGTAGAAGAATTTGTTGTAGAAGATGTCTTTTTTAAAAATAAAATCGACCTGTCCGAGCATTTTTGGAAAAAGTCAACGCTAAGTGTGTTTTTTCGCTTGGTGCGTTACTTTATCGCCGCACTGTATGTCTACTATTATTATAGATGTCTAACATTGAATGAAGCTTTGGTTCCTTTATATCACGAAAATTATACGCAATCAATGTTAGACGTCATATTTTTGCCACCGGAAAGTGACATTACAGATGAGGATTCGGATGAGGAAAATATTGTTACATTCGATAATCTACCTTCTAGTCAGTTACGAGCGCCTGCGGAAGTAAATACAAATAACTTTTCTGATTCTGAAAACGAAGATAATAGCTTTGTTCCTACATAGTTTTAAATCAGTTCGGAACTGTACTGCTCATGCGCTCTTGCTAAATACACAGCATTTTTAGTAAGAGCGCATGAGCAGTACAGTTCCGAACTGATTTAGAACTGTGTAGGAACAAAGCTAATATATCATTATCATAATTGCGTGCAAAGATTTTGAAAAGTATAAAAATATAAGTTAAAAAATTATATTTATAAGTGATAAATTGAAAACTTGGAAACCTATATTAGTGATGATGAGTCCTTTTCGGTAAAAGAGAATACTACAAAATTACATCCTTTACAACTATTTGAACTATTTTTAGACGATAAAATAATTGAATTTATGCATAGATTGTTGTGTTGAAAATATGCGACATAAATCGATTAGAAGAAAAAAAAAATTATTTTTCTCTAACTACTCAAGAAATTGCTATGACAAATTCATAAAGTCCACAAAGGTAACCTAGATCATTAGCATTTTAAAAGACAAATTTACAAAAATATAAAAAGAATTCAACAGGAAGAAATAAATGAGGACGAAAATTTAGGTATCTGGTTTTATCTCCAGGATCATTTTGTTATGTTACAAGTAAAATAAACCAAATGTAAACACTGTCACTTGAAAACTACTATCCAACGTCCGAAATGTTTCATAGAGTATCACACATTACAACAATAAGCCTGACGTCCTATATTGTATAAGACGGGGCCTACAGAAGTTATTATTATATTAAATTTTTTTTTTGGTATTATCTTATTCTAGTTTCGTATTAACAAAGGAAAATCAATAAAAAGTGTTACATTACAAAAAAATATGTTCAGGCTTATCTGGATTAATAGTTGTGTTAAAAAAATTTCTAAATAAAACTGACTTGAGATTTTTAATTTCTGTTTTAATTTCATTGAAATTTCTTTGAAATTTCAATTTTTTCTTTTATTGTGAAATTTCATTGTATTTACCGTTGAAACGTTTCATATTAAAAATAATGAAATTTCCATATCCCTAGTCAGAAGCAGTTGCTGAGTAAGCAACTCAGCCGGTTGCTGCCTCTGAAAATTTTATACAAAGCACAACCGTATTGCCAACTACTTTTCCCTCACGTTTGGACAAAAATTCCCTTTTATGCTCTTTTTCCCCTCAAATTGCAATTCTAAGGTATTTTTATGCATTTTTGTCAAGATTTTCCTGAAAATTCAAGTAATTTTGTCTTCAAAAATTCCCTTTATGCTATTTTTGCCCTCAAATTGCAATTCTATATTCTAAGCTATTTTTATGCATTTTTGGTCAAGATTTTCCTCAAAATTTAAGTAATTTTGTGTTAAAAAATTCCCTGTTTCTCAAGAAATTTCTCTTTTTTGCAATTTTAAGTCATAAAAATTCCCACGAATTGGCAACATTGATGCACGAGAACACAGTATAAAAATCACACAGAAGCGTCACATTTGCTCTTTTGTTTGATACCTACCCAGCTGCAAATTACATTGCATTTCCATAAGGGTATCAAATAGAATGGCGTTTTTTTTTTTGACACTGACGTTTAAGTGACGCTACTGGGTAATTACTTATACTGTGTAATATACTGGGTAATTACTTATACTGTGCACGAGAACACCTTTAAGCTGAATACCAAAGCGTTTTTACCACGACTTCCTAGATTAATAAAGGACAAAGTTCTTTATCCGGCTAGTTGCATTCTTAGTTCGCAGTCATTTTTCTATGTCGAAGAGGCAAATGGATATAAAATGTACAAAATTCGAATTGAAGGGTCACATTCTGAATCATCACTCATACTCAACTCACACTCAAATTGACAGTTATTAATTTAAAATTCAGAAACGCTTTAATTTTCATTTTAAAGATTTTTTAAATTTCTATCGTAAGTCACTGATGATCAAAATATCTATATTAACCATAAACTTCATTATACGAATAAATATAAAAATATTTTTGAATTTCAAATGACGTCAAACATCAAGTTTGAATTGAGTATCAGTTACAGCAGAAATCAATAAAATCGGGAAATGTCAAAAAAATTGACACTTTTCAATATTTTGATAGTGTGAAATTGGATTTATTATAAATAGGTTAGAATTATTTGACGGTATGTCAGTTTATAGATAAATAGATTAATCTTTTTTAAAGAAATGTATAGTACGTAATAGTCGTGTTCCTTTTACACCGATTCTAAGATAATTTACCTCACTTCCCCTCCCTCACTTAAATTACACGTTCCTTTTGCTTGAAGTGAGGTAAGCAGAAGTGAGGAAGTTGCTTCCTTCCCCCCTTACCGATTTGAAATAACCGCAAACCCTTTCACAGTAATGAGCGCTCGTCCCTCAGTAGTGGGGGAAACTAATAATAATTTTTTTCACACAAAATACTCGCACTGAAAAGTTTCTTCTTGAAGTAGTTGCCAAAAATTATTTCATTTAGTTCAATAAAATACGTTTCACGCTTCCTTAAATTATGTACCTACAAGTTTTGACTTAGAAATTTTTGACGTAAGCACTTCCTCAGTTGTTACATTTAGACAAATTTTCATTCACTTTTTCATGTGAGATGAGCCACTCACCTCACTTAGTCTAACCGTGGTCTAACCTCAGTTCATTTGTAACTTAGTTCATTTGTAAAAGGAACGCAACTATTGTCAAGTAGATAATTAATGGACAGATGCAACCAAATTTACAATTAATGGAAAAATTTCATTTCCCATTTTTTTTTTTCAAATTCAGCTGTACCATCGTAATCAGAAAAACCGACTACACTCGAAATTTTAGTTAATTGCGTGCTTTAAAATGAACTTCTGTCATTTTGACATTGATATTATTTTGACAAATTAAATAAAAATACCCCAATTAAAAGCAATTCAGAAAGCAATAATTCAAACGCGATTGCAAGACAGAATCAGTATTCGATCAATTTGCAACTGAATTTGCTGTTAGTATTAGTAATCATAGAGAATATTTATTTCTTTGGAATCGAATGAGATGAGTGAGATTTTATAGGTTGACAAAAACATGACAAATGGTGTCAAACCTAATGTTACATAACTAAATTTTTTGAAAATGGAATGTCGATTTCACTTCGCTGTAGTCGATTTTTATGATCACGATCATTGATAAAATCGCGTGCACCTTAAAAATCAAGTAACCTAGTTTTTAGCTATTTTTGGCTTTGTAAATCAGTATTTTGTGAATTTTAACATATTGGTGTGTTATGCCCTTATTTTGTGTGATAATTTCATGCTCTGTTCTCAGAGTATTTTACAAATTTTCTGATTTCTTATTATTTTACACTTTATTTATCACTTTCTTACTTTGTTGTTTTTTCTTTCGTCGCCTCTTTTTCGATGATGAATTTTGCAGTGTATCTTGTAGACCAATTTCTTGCTTGTAGAGTGTATATATTCTATTGTGTATTGTGTGATACATTTTGGATGTAGATGGCACTCGCGAGCCTTCACATTCAAAATTATCTAATGTCAGTGTGTGTGTGTATTACTCCGGAAGAAGACGTTCGGGTTAACTTAGGTTTTTCACAAAACCTTCGCTAAAGTTTTTACGATGCTCCGGTAAGTTTCCATTGCATGAATCGAATTCCGCCCGCCGGCGGCGGTGGTTTCATAGCGCGTCAGGTCGTAGGCTCACGCGAACACTAACACAGCGCCCTCATTCGTTTGTTCTCCGAACTTCTTACTATTACCTACAGTTTCCTTTACACATGATTATTTTAATTATCTTAAATATATACAATTCTAACTTAATTCCTACATATTTACATCATAAAAAAATGTAAATAATTTATTCATAATATACCTACAGTTAATTTTAATTTGATCATTTGTAACAATGTATAAGAATATTAAGAAATTTGAAAAAAAAACAGCTTGAATTAAATTATTTCTCAAACAAATCTGTTAAAATACATTTAATACGCTTTCTTATAATTTATTTTATTACTTTTCAAAATTATCTCTTCTGAAATTTTCACAGAAACACGTACTGTTCATAAACACCGCAATATGTTTCAAAAATGTAAGTTATAAACTGTGAATTTATGATCCTTGTTTACGTTTCAGATTTCAGAATTTGGCTCTAAGGACCAAATTCAGAAACATCACTCGTAGCGCCTGATCCACGTGCGAGTAAAACCGCGGTTTTAGTCAGCGAGCCAGGCGATCAGCTGAAAACCGCGGTTTTAAAAATCGACGTGGTGTCTGGCTCGTAACATGTCAGTTTGGTTTGACATTTTACTCGTCGTGCCACAATACTGCTAGTGGATCATCACCGGAAGCACGAGTCAGCAGTTTTTAATTAAACTAATACTCCCAACATACATAAAAGGTCTGTTCCAACAACGCTTTGTGACGTTTTCGAAACCGTCATAAGCATGCGCTCATCAAAGTTTTACACTTGACAAAGTTGTCAAAATCGATCATTATTTCGGTGGGCAGCTGATTATGACGGTTTATTTCAAGCGCAAAACTTGACTTAATAAGACTCGCCAATTTTGCTCACTGGTCCATTAGCAACTGGTCCAGGAATAAACAAGCCTGTTTTCAAACTGCGATTTTACTCGTCGGTTTTACTCATCAGTGTTACTCGCTAGTGGATCAGGCGTTTTATACACATCTCACGCTTAAATTGACAGTTTGATGTTAATTTAAAATTCAGAAACGCTTTAATTTTCTTTTTAATGATTTTTTCATGTTCTACGGATGATCAAAATACCTATACTGAACATAAACTTGATTACCTATAGAAATAAATATAAAAGCATTTCTGAATTTAAAAAAATTTCAAACGTCAAGTTTGAGTGTGAGTTGTGTATGATTGATGCCTAAAGCGCCTGATCCACGAGCGAGTAAAACCGATGAGTAAAATCGCGGTTTTAAAATGGGCGTTTTTACTCGTCGGACCGGTTGCTGCTAATTGACTAGCGAGCAAAATTGGCGAGCCTTAAGTCAAGTTTTGCGCTTGACAAAAATGTATTTTGTTTGAATATGGAAGCTTTATGTATGTTGGGAGTAATATGGGTTGATTCTGCTCGTATCTGTAAACCTGTAACTCAATTATTAAAATATGAATTTTGAATTTCTGTGGAACATAGTGCTGTGTTATTCCTTTATAGGAGAATAAAACATAAAAAGGATACGCACGTTGAATTTATTCTATTTGTATTATGGTCAATCTTTTGGCCTTTGGTGTCATTTTTTCTATTATATTTACATTAAACAGATCCCTAGAATTTTGAAAATTAAGTTTTCATTAAGATTTTGCTTTTATTAAAATTTTTGTTCTCTTAAATGTAGAGCTTACCTAACCTCGAAGACGGACATTTAAACCTCGATTCCCCTACAACAACCAATTGGTTAAAAACAAAGTTTAGGGAGCTGTTTAGGGATGACTCCGACACAGAGGCTAGGCCGAGGTGCGCGAGATTGCACGTCAGGCGGCCACTTGGGCATCAACAAGACATTAGCAAAACTCCGATAAAGATTTTATTGGGTTAAATGTAGGATCGATGCGATGTAGAGAATTAGTGTGCCAGGTGTATTATCTGCAAGGCAGTCTCTAGACCTGCAAAGAGTTGCTAATGACATAGCCGGCCCGTTTCCAGAAACTGATCGCGAAGATAAGTACATCATATAGGTAACCGATTACTTCACTATGTGGCCAGAAGGTTACGCGTTGCCTAATTAGGGAGCAATAACTGTCGCCATTGCCCTCATAGAGAATTGGATAATGAGATTTGGGGTGGCAACGGAGCTTCATTCCAATGAAGAAATTTCGAAAGAATTGTTTTCCCACTGAGTGGGATGCTTGGCATTTTGAAAACGCAACTACTCCATTACACTCACAATCAGACAGAATGGTTGAACGATTCAACAGAACTCTAGGAAAATATTTGGCCAAAGTAGTTTCCACAAATCAACGCGACTAGGATCAACATTTGCCCATTTTTCTAATGGTATATCGTTCCGCAGTACATGGCATTACTAAGCAATCGCCGCATCGAGTTTTGTTTGGAGGAGAAATGTGTTTACCATGTGATTTGAAGCTTGGACGTTCACAAGCTAGAGGGCCTGAATTTCCGAGTATCTGCAGGTTCTCGAAAATCGCTCAAGCACTCACCATGTGCGTCGGAGACATCAATCTGGTCACCGGCTCGATAGACGAGCCAACGGAATGGGTTTTCAACTAGGGAACCGGGTGTCCCAACGGTGCGTATTTCTTCTGTGGTGCCTATAAGAATAACAAGTAGAGAAAAAAAGATTAAGAAAGTTATACTAGACATCACGCGGCACATTTTAAAATTATTTTCAACTATACAGGTTGTTCCAGAAAGTGTTGGTGCATACAAAGCTATTTTTTTAAATGGAACACCCTGTATATTCTTATAAATTTGGATGCCCCGCGGAGAGATGATTACAATGATATAAAGATATATTAATTTCCCTCAGCTATTTTCGTAAGAAAAAATTCTTTTTTCTAAAATTCCTTAAAAAGTTACAAATTTTGAACTTATGTTGCTGGCTATGGAGATTACACAGACTTACGAAAATATAATAAAATATTCTTAGGACTTTTTATTTCAGAAATGGGTAGTTCTTAAACTTAGCTTTCTACTGATACCAGGTTATATACCTATATTTCTAGCATTTCTTTCATTAGAAACTTGTTTTTACTACTATTTGAACAATTTAGCCTCCCATTTATAATTTTTATATAGTAAATGAGCAAAAAGTAAATCCCAGAGCGTATTTATATCACACCTGAAGAAACGTCCAGGTCTAAACATTTAACTTTTTATAATACTCGCATTGATACGAGAAAAACAGGTAAATATGTGAAAAAAAAATTTCATCGTAGTCAGCCATGATTTCATATTTGAGATCTTATAATAATTCTGAATAACTTTTTCAAATAATATTTCCCGTATCTTGAAAAATAAAGGTACTTTATTCTTATGTCCACTTCAAATATTTTTATTTCCTCGGTATGTGACCAGTGTTATTCGAATTTTGATATCTGCATTTTGAGTTTGGGAAGCTCTAGGAACTTTCAAATTTATGGTTATAATTTATTTCCAAAAATAAAAGGTTGAAACCATAAAAATTCTATATGGTAGTAAAAACAATATTTCTAGTTAAACAAATGTTAGAAATAAAGGTATATAACCTGATATCAGTAAAAAGCTAAGCTTAAGTACTATCTATTTCTGGAATAAAAAATAGGTCATTCCATTAAAAAAATGAGATACTGAGTGCTTCGCAAGTACTGTTTGCCCTGTATAATGCTAAAAGATATTTTAACTATTTTCATATTTTCAAAAAGCCCAAAGTCCTAAGAATATTTTGTTATATTTTCGTAAGTCTGTGTAAACTCCATAGTCAGCAACATAAGTTCAAAATTTGTAAATTTTTAAGGAATTTTCGAAGAAAAAATTTTTTTTTTGCGAAAATAACTGAATTAAACCAATATATATTCATATTGTTGTAATCAGCTCTCTGCGGAACATCTAAATTTGTAAAAGTATACGGGGTGTTACATTTAAATAAATTCTCTCTCTATACACCACCATTTTCTGGAACATCCTGTATAATTAAAAATAATTTTGAAATGTGCCGCGTGATGTCTAGTATAACTTTCTTAATCTCTTTTTTTCTACTTGTTATTTCTATAGGCTCCACAGAAGAAATACACACCGTTGGGACACTCGGTACAACCCTAGAAGGACGCCTGGACTACGTCCTAAACTGCAGGCACCCTGAGATGGACCCTATGAAGTAATCAAGAGAATATTAATGACACAGTGTACAGAATACGGAAGCCACTCTGTGGGAAGATGAAAGTGGTCCATAGACCGTTTGGCCCCATATTCCGTTCACCATTCTCGAAAGAGTGAATTACCTAATTATATAGGGTGTTTTCAGAAGTGTGGCTGAAAACAGAACCTTGGTATTTACATGTACTAGATATACACCATGTCCACGGATAGGGTTCACTATAGGAAAAACTTTTTTATTTTTCACTTTTCGAAAAAAATCATTCTTTATAAAAGTTTTTGCTTGACCTAAAAAAAACCATGAAATATTACAGAAAATAATAAATTCCCATTAACAACTGAAAAAGTTGGGAAATTTATCTTTTAGCTTTTACTAAATGTAGCAAAGATTAAACTTCTGTTAAAAATCACGTTAGCTAGAATCGGGCAATATTATGAATTTGATTCATTCATCGGATTCACTTTTAAGTAGTAAGATTTGGATGCATTCGACGTTCATAATTTTGAACGAAATGGGTACAATGTTCTGTAAGCTCATGAATTATGATTGCGACTGTACAGGGTTTTGAACGGTACCTACACATTTTATTATTAGACATACCAAAAAATGTTAAACACAAAAGTTTTAGGAATTTACTCGAATCGCCAGAATATACTAAAAACAAAAACAAATGACGATCGGAAACCTAACAAATGAGTATCAACTTTGTTATTTTCAATGGAACACTCAGTATATTTTCGCGAATTAAGAAAGATATTTTCCTCCTAAATCCAAAAATATGTAGTTTCTCTAGATTTGGTTTCATAATTTTTGCAATATTTAAGTTTGAAATTATTATTGTTTTGGCATATTTTGATAAATTTATTTTATATAGTACGTTTATTTGTCTTAGTTGTTAGTGTTTCGTCTTATAAAATGTCCCAGATGAGCAATCTTTTAATTATAATTAACACTTGTTACATAATAACATTTTTTTTAATCAAAGTAAATTAATTTTTTTTAATTTTAAACTCAAATATAACAAAAAGTATGAAACCAAATATAGACAATCTATATATTTTTGGAATTAGCAAGAAAATATCTTTCATAATTCGAGAAAATATACCGAGTGTTCCATTTAAAATAACAAAGTTGATACTCATTTGTTAGGTATCCGATCGTCATTTGTTTCTTTTTTTAGCAAATTCTGGCGGTTCAGATAAATCCCTAAAACTTTTGTATTTATAATTTTTTGTATGTCTAATAATAAAATATGTAGGTACCGTTCAAAATATAAACAAAAACCCTGTACATTTGCCCCTCCCCCCTCCGTGTAAACGAGCATTAACGATGTGTCAGTAGGCGTCTGACTCTTACTGTATACAGTATTTTAATTTGAGAAGTATGTAGGAATCTTTTTTTTGAAGTCGCATTGTTCTTTGTCGTGTTTATTAATATAATGCAGTAGTTATTTGTTACTTTATTAACACTGTGCTTAATAATAACTTCTTAAAACACTGCTTTTAAATCACTGATTTGAAGACGTATTTCATAATCACACGATGGTTATTTTACAATTTTAAACATCAGTTAACTTTATTTGTAAAATACAGGGTGTTAGGTTATTGCTTGGACAAATTAAAACTGTAGATTAAGGGTGTCAAATGGGATCAGAAAGTATCTACAGTTTGTTAAATGGATCTTTTTACGCACGTCATTGATTTTATCCGTTTGAACCACAACAATACACTCAAACCAGGTAATAAATAGGAAGTTTTACTTTACAAACATTCGTATAAAGACGTTCCTTTTTTAATCTGAACAAGTAGTGGCCCTACATACAATAGCTATCTAAAAAAATGGGTTTTACAAGTGCCGTTTGTCAATGACGTGCGTAAAAAGATCCATTTAACATACTGTAGACATTATGGATTTTCGGGACATTAGAAAAAATGCAAAAAGAACCAACTATCGAGGACCGCTGATAGTACTTACGTAGCGAGCGCCTATTAAAGCTGATGTATCTTGCAGTGTCTCTTGCCCGTTGCACAATTGCAATAATTGTTTGACGATTCGGTGTACGATGCAGGGGATATCGCCACCGATATCTACGCACTACAGCACGTGCATTGCACCTACATTCTCCGTACGTTAGAATAATGTCAACAATTTCGTTATTTGTGTAAGCTGACCCTGACCTAACACAGACGTTTACACTCCGAAATCTGTTGAGACACTGAACGTGCGTTATTTGCTTGTCGTAAAGCAATAAACTATCTGGGAATTTATAAGCATATTTTCGCGACTTACCGTTGCAGACTTTCGACAACGGTTACTATTACCGCAACATTTTAACGAAATCCTACTATACACCGGTTATCGAGGGGAAGATTTATGACGTCACATATGCAGTGACCGTGTTATAAAATGAGTAACCCTGTTGAACAAGCGGTTATTACTAGTAAGGTTATGTACGTTTACGATTTTTCGCGCCTAACAATCAAATGTTCGGTTAAGTACAGTGAAAACTGTCGTTATTAGTTTAGTCGTTATCTGGTCGTTATTATTGAAGAAGTGATTGCAATAGTTACAAGTAGTTCTATACACTGCACAAATGGCTGAGTCGAAAATGAGTGCTGAGTTAGTTGAAATCACTAAAACAAATTTAATGAGAGCATATTTTATAGATATTTACAATTCACTTACCACATCAATTTTTAATTTTTTAAAAAGCCGGTTAGCTTTAAACTTTTTGAGGTTATATCGTAAACGTAAATATCTGGCAAATATAACCGATGTGTTTTCGCGATGTATAATACCGTGTTAAGATTTTACGTCACTGAAGTAGTGGGGCAGATACCGCTTGCAATTACCACATCTTAAAACGGTTAGTCGCGAAAAAATGCTTTATGGTAAGGGATCGCCCGCTCGAATGGCGTTCGGCATGTGGGTGTAACAGTAGATAAGAAAATCAGTGGTTTCCAAACAATTTTTATCAATTTTTGTTTGAATTTTTTCCCGGAAAACGAAAGTCACAACACCCTCGAATCTCAAGGCTTTTTTACTCTACAGAGTGTTCTCAATACGTGGTTTGAAGATGTCCAGTCAATTACCTAACACCCTGTATAATCACTGAACATAATTGCATTATTCTTCTTTTCAATGTCATTTGCGCTTGTGGAATAGCAAAATGTTTAAAAAGTGGTTAGGAACGGCAGCACATGCGCATAATTCAGTGTTTATTAATCACTGATATACATATGGAATATACCCGAATGTCATCCGAATGTCCACTGAAAGCAAATTCATAATTTATCTTCTAATCATAAAGTACGCTCGATACTCTCCATAATTCGCCGAGGAAGTTGACTTGCTTACTTCCGTTTAGATCTGACGCGATATGCAAATACTTATCATAAAAATAACTTCGAGCATTTACATTATAAAAATATCCTTCTAACATAACAAACTTTCATCCGCCGCAGCTTTGGTTTTTTTTACGAGCAATGGCGATCTTACGACTCTAATATTTTTATTAAAAAAATATACACTGTTTCTGCTAAAGTTGTCTACAAATGGAAAACTTTTTTTATTATTAGTTTTACAAAAACAAGTTACTCTTTATAAAAAGTTCTGCTTTTTGAGAAAATAATATTGCACTACTCAAAAAGCAGAATTTTTTATAAAGAGTACAATCAATAATAAAATGTTACCCATAATTAAAAGAGTTTGTGATAAAATGTTACCATTTGTACACAACTTTAGCAGACACATTGTAGAAAAATTTATTGAATAATTACATATTTAAATGAAATTAAAAAAATAAAACAAGGTGTTAGTGTTAATCCAAACATATTTTAAAAGAAGATAAAATGCTCGTATAATTCTTGAATATTAAATCTGCATCTCGCATAATTTTTATGAAAGTAACGCTATTTCTAAAGTTTTCACAAAACATTAATAAACTACAAAATTCAATTTCATCAATGTTTTTTAAGTGAATGAGCGGGTTATTTTATCATACGTCTGCAACAAAATTTTACTGCAAGGATAAAACTGTTACCTGGAAAAAATAAAAATACAAATGATTCAGAAAAGATTTTTTTTGTAAGTGACATAATCCTTAATCATACGTGTTACGAATCCTGTAAATTCCTTGTATAATAACGGGATTAGCGATTAAATTAAATATAATTACGCCCAAAAGAATTTAAGTTTTACATACGTGACAGACTGATATACAGGGTGAGTCATTAGTGCGTATTCAGAAGATAGATACTTTATTATTGCATATTCTTAAAATCAGTTTGCGCTGTGACTTAGATGAGATATAGCTGCATGATTTAAAATTAGTTATAATTATACAGGGTGTTTCGTCTGGATGTACCAAACCAAAATGATATTTTTTTAAATGGAACAACCTATATATTATGATCTCATCCGATTCGTCTTTAAGAATGGAACACTTTTTTTAAGATGATTATGTACCTAAATTTAAGAGTTTTTGAGATATTGGCATTTAAACGCAAAAATATCGTGCCCTTTGATCTTCTGTAGATAGGTTGTTTATTAAAATTTTGTAGGAGTATTACATGACTTATTAGCTACAGAAAGCAATGCTTGTTTTGAAAATATTTCTATTAATTTTTACATGGTGAGTCGTAACTCGTATGCCTATTTTACTTCGATTTTTTTTAATGCAACACCCTGTATATCGTTACTGATTTTGATACATTGTTCATTAAGCTTTTCAGTAATATGCGGTTCGGTATACGTTACACTTCGAATTTCCATATAATAAGACCTCAAATTCGATGACTGTATGACTGTAATGACTGTATTCGATGACTGTAACGATTTTCGGTACCCACCGTATTATTTCGCTTACAAATCATTCATTTTAGCTAAAATTGTTTTAAAAAGTGTTACAAATTTACTGACGAAGCCACGTTCCATAATAACGGTATGGTAAACAGACATAATTTTCACTATTATTCTGATGAAAAGTCCCACTACTTTAGAGAATATAATCAAAGAAGATGTTCTATTAACGTGTGGGCAGGGACTTTGAATAATTAAGTCAGAATAAGTGTTTTTTATAGACGGGAATTTAACATCAGAAAAGTATTTAGATTTTTTATTTATTGGAGCTCATCGAAGGCATTCCTCTCGCTTTAAGGAGAGCAAGATGGAGCATCTCCACATCATGCTGTTACACTCAGGCGATATTTGAATGAACATTTTCCAAATAAGTGGATTGGTCGCGGTGGACCTTTCCCATTGACCACCACGATCTCCTGACTTAACTCCACTGGCTTTTTTCGTGTGGGGTTATGTCAAGGAAATTGTTTATCGAGAAATAACAGTCGACATCGAAGATTGTTCACAAATCCACTCAAGACAGGATACGGGCATACCAAGGGCAGCACTTTGAACATTTGCTAAATTAATTGTTATGATGTGTAAATTACGTTTTATACTCATGTTCATATTTATTTTCATTATTACTTCGAATTAATTAATTTTAAATAACATAACAGAGTACTGTAGATAAATAAATACATTATTAATTATTAACTAACTAACTTTAATAAGATGGCATACAATTTTTTTAAAGTAATTTGAAGGTAAAATGAACCATTTGTAAGCGAAATAATACAGTGGGTGCCGAAAAAAAGTGCATTAAACATTCATCGAATTTGAGGTCTTATTGTATGGAAATTCGAAGTATACCGCATTTTACTGAAAAGTTTAATGAACAATGTATCAGAATCAGTAACAATATACAGGGTGTTGCATTAAAAAAATCGGAGTAAAATAGGCATACGAGTTACGACTCACCCTATAAAAATTAATAGAAATATTTTCAAAACAAGCATTGCTTTCTATAGCTAATAAGTCATGTAATACTCCTGTAAAGTTTTAAAATTAAATTTTAATAAACTTATCTACATAGTATCAAAGGGGACGGTACTTTTGCGTTTAAATGCCAATATCTTAAAAAAATATAAGTTTGGTTTGGCACATCCAGACGAAACACCCTGTATAATTGTAACTAATTTTAAATCATGCAGCTATATCTCATCTAAGTCACAGCGCAAACGAATTTTAAGAATATGCAATAATAAAGTCCTTATCTTCCGAATACGCACTAATGACACACCCACATATGCAGGATGTTTTCAATTAAGGTGGCAATAATTATATCACGTATAGTGGACGTAAAAATATTGCGATTTAACCTAATTTATCTATATCCAAAAGTTTTTCGTTTCTGAGATATAACCTCCTAAAGGGACAACTTGGAAAATACATTTTCTTAAATATCTCTGGAACGGTTTGATATAGAGGGTTGAAATTTGATATGTAAGACGACTGAAATACAAAGATGGATATGTCTTAGGCAAAATTGAACATTCTTCACTAGTGGCGTAGGTCCAGGGTAGTAAGTTACCATTTTAGTAAATAACGTTTTTATTGTCACTTTTTCGAAAAATCTGAAGGAAAAACTGAAAAGCTCAAATAAAATTATGCAAGAAATGAATAAGTTCCGTCTTCGCCTGATTAAACGTTTTCCAGATATTCATGTTCAGATTACATTGCTTCAGAAATTCAAAATTTTAAAAAAATCAAATATGCCTTGGGCCTTGACAACATTAGCTGCTGTTTTACATATCAATACACAACTGTTGGATAGTTTTTCTCAATTTAGGAATTAAAAATGTACTCTACCTATGAAATAACGGGCATGATACTCATTCTTAAGGAAAATAAAGGAAACAGCAAGTTTACACAGAACAATTTAGTCTTTGGTATTTTTGGTATGCCCCTTATTTCATTGTTACACTTTTAATTTATAAATTGAGAAAACACTATGTAACAGTTAAGTATCATTCAGAATTGAATTAGTGCAGAAAATTAGTGCAAGTCGGTAGTGCAGATTGGCCGTGCAAATGTTTGACAAATGTATTTCGATGTATCTGTTCACAATCAACTTAGTGCAAAACGCCTGTTGATTGTGAATAGACACATCAAAATAACTCGTGTCTAAATAAAAACCTGGTCAAGTAGGCTACATTTAGTAATTCTGCTATGTAAATGCAATGGAAAAAGTCTCGATCACAACCCACTTGACCAGGCTTTTATTTAGACACTTGTTACATCTGTCAAACATTTGCACGGCCAATCTGCACTACCGATTTGCACTAATTTTCAGCACTAATTCAATTCTGAATGAGCCTTTATGTATTGGTATGTAAAATAGCAGCTAATGTTGTCAAGGCATATTTGATATTTAAAAAAAGAAAAACGAATTTTTGAAGCAATTTAAACTTTCGACCTGAATATCTCGAAAATGGTTAATCTGACGAAGATGGAACTAGTTCATTTCTGGTATAATTTTATTCGAACTTTTTAGTTTTTGTTTCAGATTTCTCGAAAAAGTAACAATAAAAAAGTTATTTACTAAAATGATAGCCTACTACCCTGGATCTACGTCACTGGCGAAGAATGTTCAATTTTGCCTAAGACATATCCATCCTTGTATTTCAGTTGTCTTACATATCAAATTTCAACCCCAATATTTAAGAAAATATACTTTCTAAGTTGCCCCTTTAGGAGGTTATATCTCAGAAACGAAAAACTTTTGGATATAGATAAATTAGGTTAAATCGCAATATTTTGATGGTGTAATTATTGCCATCTTAACTGATAACGTCCTGTATAACAAAGAAGAAACTTAAACGCACGCAGTTTTAATATTCATTCCCTGTATTAAATTTAGGTAGTTGTTAGCCGAGTGGTTAAGTCCGCTGGCAACGGGCGTGACGCTCGGCCGGGCAACTATTTAGGTTGTGGGTTCGAGTCCCATCCTGGTGCATATGGGTTCTATGTCAGAGATATTTATGTGTCGGATTGTGTTTCGGATTCATACCGGCTCCTTCGAATTGGGTTTTGTGCGTTTCCCCAGTTTATAAGGCGAATGCCGAAGGAGAAATTAACATCTAAGTCGGTCGTAGCCGCCACCCCTCCCCGACAAGCTCTGAGCTTGGGGTAAAAGTGGAAAAAAAACTCTCTTTTCTGTCTTTTAATACCTTTGACCTGATGATATTGAAGTATTATTGTTTTCACAAGAGAAGAGCTCTGCGTCATAAATAAAACGCGTCTGGCGTTGCATCATCAGACATAAGAAGCATAACTCCATCCTTTTTTTTAATTCAACGTTAACAAAGAAATAATACTGCAATATTTGTCGGTTGAAACTTCTGTGATTGATGACGCAGAGCTCAAGTTCCGTGAATCTTATACGATGTGATTGCATGTTGCTTAAAAGTGTATAAGGAGTCCGCACATTCAGAAAGCGTGCCATGCGCCGGCGCCGCAAAGATTCTGATTGTACACACTTAAGCGAAACGTGGCTTCTGTTTAATAATAATAATTTTATTTAACATCAAAAATACATGTCAGGTCAAACAAAAAACGTGTCAATGTTATAACAGCTGTTATCGATTAGATAACTTTTTAAAGCAGTTTTAAATCGACTTATCAATGGGATTTGTCGAATTTCAGCAGGTAAGGCATTTGGGACGTGTAAGTCTAGTCTTTGTTTAGGAACACAAGTTTTCAGCTATTCTTACATTGTAGTTATGTCCATCGGAATTTTTATGAAAATTGACAATATTTTCTTTCACGAAACTACAGCAAGTATACAATAATCCCAGATAACTTTTCCAGCATGGGTATCTCGCTTATTATAAGAGATACGATTTCGGTTAAATGGGATTAATTATTCCCAAGTATTAGGGTAGTCATAAACCATTTTGAAATTTAAAAAATTCCACATAGTTCAGAAGTTATACCAAAAAAATAAAAATTTTCAAATTTGGTTTTTTGATAACTTCTTTATTGTAATCGATACGTTTTTGTTATTTGTACTTTCTTAAGGCACTTTTTCATGAAGAATTTAAGTGTGCTTTCTGATTTTTGTTTTCACTTTCCGTTTTCGAGTTTTCACCCCCAACTTCAGTTTTTCTTATGAACCGTCAAGTAGGCTTAGAAATAATTGAATGCGCAATATTTTGAAGTCAGGAATCTACTGTTGCTCTGTGTCCCATTATTTTTGACCATCCTCTATAGTAGAATTTAATTTTTTTAATTCCTGTTTTATGTTTAAGCTGACTTCGGTGTATCTGCAAAGAATAAATTCACACTGCAAAAACACGACACGTTTATTGGAACGCCTTACTGGATGGCACCTGAAGTGGTTCTTTGCGAGACTTTCCGAGACAATCCTTACGATTTCAAAGTCGACATTTGGTCGATGGGCATTACCCTAATAGAGTTTGCTCAGATGGAGCCTCCCAACCATGAAATGTCACCAATGCGTGTCCTCCTCAAAATACAAAAATCCGATCCGCCGAAACTGGAACAACCGTCAAAATGGTCCAAAGATTTTAGTGACTTCATAGCCAAAGCGCTGATCAAAGATCCTCAGAAGAGGCCGAACTGCGAAGACCTGCTCAGACATCCGTTTATCAATTGTACGTTGGATTCTAAACCTTTACGCGAACTGCTCATAGAGTACAAGGCCGAGGTTGTTGAGGAAGAAGTTACGGATGAAGATGCTGAGGTAAGTCACATGACACATCAGTTTCTGGTAGCATTTAAATTTACGCTTATGTACATATTTTCATGCTTAGCGAGGTAGGAAGCCGCGCAAAAATAAAGAGCTTTACCAAAGAATTGGTAAGTTTTTATGATGAATAAGACAATAGTTGTTGAACATTTTTATTCGAATCTCATTTCCGATGTATGTTTTCAAATTCAGAGCTGGGTGGAATATTTATAAAGAAAAGTAATTGAATAGAAATTACAAAACTCGTGTGTGCGATCAACGCATTCTCATCTGTTTAATCGGTGGACAATAAAATGGAATACTGTTGTCGCCCTGTAAAAAGTACCGTGTAGGTTAGGGTGGGTCAAAAAACCAAACTTTGAGATAATCTTACCTAAGAGCAAAATTATGTTGTCTTTTAGTAATATTATGACACCTACGAAATATTTTTGAATTTAATTAATATTTAGAGGGTCCGCCTTACGTTTGAAATTTTTGAAATTATACAAGAAAGGCCATATAGTATGCTATGAAAAGTTTGTATTTGTAATAATAATAACAGAGTTATCATCAAAACTGTATACTAAAAGAGCAAGAAAAGGTGGATAAAATTAAAACTCGAATTTCGCAGCAATGCCTAAATTCGATAGCAAGAAAGATTTCAATATTGAATGATCTTCATTAATTTTTCTGTTGTATTATTTTTTTAATTATTAATAAATGATTATTTTTTTCTAAAAACCCTATTTTCCTTGAGACATTTATGTTATATGACTACCAGAATATATTCAAGTTATTCGTATTTCCAAGGCAAAGCGCAACCTGAAGATGAGGTGCTATTTACTTTAAATTCTAGCATTACACTGTTTTCATGTAAAGGCATCATAATTTTGCTATTAAAAATCAAAAGGGCAATATTCGTTTTTTTCCATACAAACATGACCCACCCTAGTGTGGGTGTAACATTAATAATTTATGTTTAATCGTTACTGAAATTGCCAAAGACTATTTACACTGCTTTTTTGTTGGCTAAAAAATTGTTTTTATTTTACTTGATATACAGGCTGTTTCAAATTCGACTCTCACCATTGGGATCTCGCTTATTTGAAGAAATAGACGGTAGGTTTAATTTAGCAGAGTTGCTAAATTTTATGAGCATTAGTAATCCTCAGAGAAATAATTGCTATGTTAACTCTTATTTTCTTATTTTTCGTCTATCTTCTTTATTTGAAGAGATATCAAAAAAAATGAAAGTACTTTCTTAAGACACTTTTGAATTCTCTACACACTAATGATTGATGAATACTATAACACGTTTCTTCAATTTGATATCATCATCAAGTTCATTTTTTCTTATGGGTGCCATATTGAAATTTAGTCACAGAGTAATCTCCCCTTCCTGCTGATTACGCCAATATGGCACATGTTATCAAAATTCTTTAAAATAAGGTCAAAATTGAAATTATAATAATATACCTAATCTAAACAAAAATGAGGTCAAAATTAAAATTTATTTTTGTGGGACAAGACAATTGCAATTAATGGAATGTGGTTTTGGATTCAAATCAAAAACAGTATAATCTGTCAGATTAATACATACTTGTTGCTAAATACAGGCTGTCCCAGCCACCACTTGAGGGTGTTTCTTCACGCTTAACACAGTGCTTGAATGCGAACGGCCACCATTTCGAACATTTATTATAATTTGTTTCTAGTTTTTTATATCCATTTTTTGCCATCTGGAGTAAGTTGTATAGTTTTCGTTAAATATTCTGCAAGTTCTGCTAACAATTTTGTCGCATTTTCCGTGTATAAAAAATAAATTAAGAATTTCTTGATTTGTATAAACATTATTTTTGTTGCTTTTATTCATTTTGCAACTTGAAATGAAATTTCGTAAAGGCACTCTATTAGTTAATGAATTTCAATAACTTGACATTTGAAAAAGTATTTTTTATAATGGTAAAATTTTCCGTTTTTTTTAAATAACTCTAAAACGGTTTGATTTAGGTATAGGAACATGTAATACCACTTTGTGCCAAATATTATCACCAATTTGATTACGCAACGAAAAATCTGGCATTCCATTTGAAAAAATCGATCTTTTTACATTTTTGACTCTTGATGAAAAGTATAAATTTAAGAATTATTCTCAGGCAAAGATGTTTATTTTAAAGAATTTAATTAGATTTCAATTTTCTAGCTCGTTTCAAATAAGAGTTACAGCACATTTTAAAAATGTCAACCCCCTGCCATGATTTCGGAAAATAATTTTTATCTCAAAAACTGTAATAGATAGACATGGTATGGTTTGAATAAAAAATATTCAAAATTATGATTCCCATCTAAAAGTGCAAAAATAAATAGGGTGTTCCATTTAAAATAACAAAGTAGATGGCGACTTCCGGTATAACCGGAAGTGCTAGACATCTAAAAATATTTTAGCTGAAGAGAACGCAATCACTTGTATTTAATTCTAAATGTCCAAGTTTCTATTTTGGCCAGAACCTCATAAACTTCTAATGAAAGGTCTCACCTGGCTGGGACACCCTGTATATGAATTAACTGTTACTGTATGTATTTAATGGTTTCATCTGAAACTTATGAAACTTGGTGATAAGCTAGCTTATCACCTAACACTATTATCGAATACGAAAACCCATATTTAAAAATAAGTCACAACACCTTTATCCATTAACCCCTTCAATTCCGAAAAAACTTAATATGTTAAGAACAACTTTAAAATACAAAGCACACAAAATAAAAAGCAAGCAGACTTTGACGAACGTTTTAACCGAGGAGACATTTCAGTATTCACAACTTGTACTTTACAGTTAATAATAATAAATGTTTTTATTTCTCACTAAGAAAATAAAAAGAAAGAAAATACAAGGAAGATAAAAATATAAACCTGATAATTAGTGAGAAAATCACAAGGCTTTAAATTAAATTGGCAGCTAAATGCTCCCCTTGTTCTTCCCTTAAATCCTTGATTGACAGAACAAAAACAATAAATTATGAATAAAGAAAAATCAAATGCCTAAGACTAAAACTAAACTAAAATTAAAATTAGAAACTAGTTGAATATCAGCGATATGTGTATTCCGTCACGGTCCTTCGAGGTCAGATTATGTCCTGAAACACAAAACTCAGGATTAGTATTAGTAATCATATAGGTTTCAAACTCTACAATACATTATTGGAATTAATTTGTATCCATGTTACACAATTCCCTAGTGTAATGTTTATTAGCCTTGCATGCAGATTTAATTTTTTTCAGATTTCGGTGTTTTATTTGCAGAGCATTGTAGAGTATGGTTTTCTTTGGTGATAGTGGCACCACAGAAAACTTCTTAGGCTGTTCTGAAGATAATAATCGTAAACTTTTTGGTTTCGCGATAGTCATAACGGAAGGACTCTGTGGAAAGGTTGACCGGACATTTGTAATCTCAACGCAGGCATCTATTGAACGTAGGTATTTGTGTCGAACTCAGGGAAGAGGTTGCCCGGGCTTTCATAATGTCAACGCAGGGGTCTATGGAAGATATTTGTGTCGAAGGATTACAGGACGTGGATGGATATACAGTTTGTTGGAGGGCAGGCTGTTCCAGAGATGGTAAACTTACTGTAACATTATCCTGAACCGCAAATGTAGGGATAGCATTCCAGTTTAAGCTCTGAAAAGTGCTGTTCCGAAATGACGCAGGACTGCACATAATTTCCTCCTACTGGCAAATTCTTCTGCAGACTCATTCAAATCTAAAGCAGTAAGCCATGCTTGACATCTTGAAAAAATATATTAACAGTAACATACCGAATTTTTCTCTGTGGAAAAATACAAAAATTATTACTTTACAAAGCCAAATGGCTGGAAAAGGATTATCTATATTCCACTCTGTAATATTGTTTTTATTCATCTAGAAATTGTAAAAAGATATTTACTTGGGGTCTGGTAAAGAATATGTCCATAAACGTTCAACATTTTTTGTGACATAAATAGTTAATTTACATTACATTGAACGTATTTCTACAATAAAATTTGCGGATTATGCGTAAATTTTGAAATTATCACCTTTTAAAAGTTACGATTTCTAGGTTATGTTTGATGTTCTATATCAATATTTTCGACTAAGTTATTCTTAAAAAGTGCTGTTAAAGAGAAGAAAAGCCTTTTTTGAGTATATATGTTAGACTCATATGCCGAATTCGTCAAATTGCCGAAATAAATGAGCGATCCTAGGTTTGAGCAAAAAAATATAAACATTTGCTGAAATAAGTGCTTATTTCGGCAGCAGATCATCAAAATTTAATCAAATCGCGGATTGATCATGCGACTGTTGTTCAGATGACGGTTATTTACGATTTGCGGCAATGGATCATGTGCATTTACACAATTCCCGGATTGCTTAGTCTAAAAATGCTCAGATTCAAATATCTGTAGTTTCCTACTTTCCCGCATAAAATAATCGTCTTCTATAACCTAGAAAATAGCATATGACATAAGACAATCGTGTAGTGAACTATGTTGTTTATTTCTATTGTATTTATTATTGAGTAAGTGTTACGATCGATTCGATAGCACCTACATACATTCATTATGAATAACGAAATAAGATCAGCTGTTAGCCAGGTTTAGAAGTTAGAAGCTTTCAACGAAAAAATTCGACTGTTTATTGATGGATACAACAATAGGTAATAATTTTACGTGTCTTTTAACACAAGAGAGAATAAGCGACATTATTACTGAGGTAAAAACTAGCACAGCAAAGAGGTCTGCAAACGAAAAATTAACGACTCTGGATTATCGCCGGCTGAACAGATTTGAAATAATAAATATTGGCGGTTAAGACAAGTTGATAGAAAAGAGGAAAGATGATGCATCTCCCATAAAATATTACTGCTGCACCACTGAATTATATGACATTCTGGAAAAAGCTCACAATGAGACTGGACACAAAAGAACGCTGGGCATGGAAAAAGAAATAAAGAAAAAATATTGCAACATTAGTCGGAGCATAATTGAAGAATATCTCAAGTTATGTACTCCTTGTCAATTAAAGAAGAAGCTTAAGCGCAAAGGTCTTGTAGCTAGACCAATAATTTCTTCAGGTTTCAATAAACGAGGACAAGTTGATCTTATCGACATGCAAACAGAAAAGGATAGAGAGTTTAAATTCATTTTAAACTATCAAGACCATCTCACTAAATTTCTGTTTCTAAAACCACTAAGGACAAAAAGAGCTGAAGAAGTTGCTTACAACTTAATGGAGGTTTTTTGTATTATTGGCGCCCCGTGTATTTTACACAGCGACAACGGGAGAGAATTTGTGAATGCTACTATTTCCAGCCTCTCTGAAATGTTTAATGCAAAAATTGTTCACTGGAAGCGACGACATTCACAAAGCCAAGGTTCCGTAGAAAGGGCGAACCAAGACGTACGTGACATGTTAATCATATGGATGAAAGAAAACAACACGACCAAGTGGGCAGAAGGCTTAAAATTTGTACAAATGCAAAAAAATCGATCTTTTCACAAAGGCATACAGCGTACACCTTATGAGGCCATGTTTGGTGTTCCCATGGACTAATGGTTTGAAGGATTCGAGTCTGCCATTAAATCTAGTTGAAATAATACAAAATGAGGAAGATACAGATATGCTATTGAATTCCTCTCAGGAGAATGCTAATGGAAATGCAATCAATCAAAAAGGTACAGAGGAAGAAGAAGATTTAGGACCTGGAAGAGAAATTTTAAATAGCGATGAAGAAACTGAAGAAAATATGGGGTACGACTTTTTAGTAACTTTTACCATTTTTGAAATAAGTTTTCACTATTAAAATCCGCTGTTCGGTCGTGTAACGTTCCATGACTGATAATCGGGATGCGTCTACTTGACAGTAGTCAAATTTTTAGAGCAATACTTTTTATCAAAAGAAAATGTCGCGAAATTCAAATCTTGCGGTCATTTTGAAACACCCTTTATATGCTAGGAACGAATTCCAGGTTAGTTATTTTTTAAGGCCGATTCTCACTGGGCTGCTCTGCCAATAAGTGAGCATCGACCATTTCACTCAGTTAATTATTAATATTTTTATAACCTTTGAAGAAGTCTCAGACCAGCTTCCTATCAATACACGACGTTCCCACAAATTCCTCATCCCTAAGAGCAACCGCTGCCGCAGAAAGTAACTCTAAACAGGGTTTTGTGAAATGCAATTGTAAAAGGAAATGTGGAGATAAGAAGTGCAAGTGTATTTTTAATAATATAAAATGTAACAGTAAATGTCATCAAAGTTCTTCATGTCGAAACAAATAGCAGTTTTACTTTCATTGTTTTCTTTAATAAATTATTATTGTATGTATTGTGCCTTATCATTTATTTGGGGATAATATGATGAAGCAGAAAATCGTTTGAACATTTGTAGACTAAACAATCCGGGAATTGTGTAAATGCACATGATCCATTGCCGCAAATCGTAAATAACCGTCATCTGAACAACAGTCGCATGATCAATCCGCGATCTGAGTAAATTTTGATGATCTGCTGCCGAAATAAGCACTTATTTCGGCAAATGTTTATATTTTTTTGTTCAAATCTAGGATCGCTCATTTATTTCGGCAATTTGACGAATTCGGCATATGAGTCTAACATATACATTTGAAGGGAAGAGAAACTTTTGTATAAATACATTTTATTATATTATGTTGCCCATCATACCCGGAAAATTATGAGACTCTATTGCAATAGCCGTTAACGCATGATAAATCTATACTAGATTTACAGATTTTATTTTAAAACTTTCTATTTAGCTTTTTTTCAGAAATTGAAAGATTATGAATGTTGCGAAGTAGAGAAATTAAGTTTGAGCCTTCGTAAAAACTCCAAAATTTCATGCCAGCACTAATCATACAATTTCAGGCGCTATTTCTTCTTAAAGGGGGAACAGTGGCACATTTGGCGATGGATGAAGGTATATAGGTTAGTTAAAGTGAGCTGGCCCATCTGGCGTTGGTCATGAAAATGCACCTATACATAGTTCTATAGTTATTTTTGGGCCTTACACAAATAATTTTTATGGGATTGCCTTGGTGCGTTAGTTGTATTTAAATAAGGGAAACCTCTATGTGCAAATATATTTTAAGGGAAGGGAAATTTTTGCTGGTAAATTTTAAGGGAAGGGAAACTTTTATGGGTAAATTTTAAGGGAAGGGAAGCTTTTGTGTGTAAGTTTTAAGGGAAGGGAAACTTTTGTGAGTAAAATGTCCATATTCATAGTGTTTCCTCAAGGCTTCCTTGAATGAGGAACCCCTTAGAATGCGAGTTGTTTTATGCAACTGCCTTACTACGAGTACAATTCCATTCTAAGGGGTTCCTTACTGAAGGAAGCCTCGAGGAAGTACTGTGAATACGGACATAAGTTTTAAGGGAAGGGAAACTTTTGTATGTAAGTTTTAAGGGCAAGGAAACTTCTTTATGTAAGTTTTAAGGGAAGAGAAACTTTTGTGCGTATTTTAAGGGAAGGGAAACTTTTGTGTCTGTTCTAAAAGGGATAGGAAAATTTTGTGTGTAAATTTTAAGGGAAAGGAAACCCTTGTTATAAATCTACACCTAAACGCTAAATTTTTAGGGAAAGGAAATCTTTGTGTGTAATTTTTACACCCAAAGGTTTTCTTTGTGTTTCTCTCACCTTAAAATTACACATAAAGGTTTACATTCACTGTCCTTCTGAAGTGACAAATTAGTACACTACCCCTGAAAGCCTATCCCACAAAAATTATTTGTGTTATGCTCACCAATTATTAGGTGGGAACATTCATAACTTTACAACCAAAGTCTGAAAGGCCAGCTGCCAGGTGACT
Source organism: Dorcus parallelipipedus (assembly GCA_958336345.1). Classification (NCBI taxonomy): domain Eukaryota; kingdom Metazoa; phylum Arthropoda; class Insecta; order Coleoptera; family Lucanidae; genus Dorcus; species Dorcus parallelipipedus. Next base: position 41,693,119 of record OY284475.1, read on the forward strand.
ATTTAAATGAACGTATTAAAAAATATTTATGTACAAAGCTTTCTCTCCCTTAAAATATACTTACTCAAAAAAAGACTTCCCTTCTCTTATCAGCACGTTTTAAGAATAACCCATTAAATTAAAAAGGCAAGAGAAACTTTTATGTATAACTATATGTTACGGGAAGGGAACTTTTATGTATAAATATATTTTAAGGGAAGAGAAACTTTTATGTACAAATATATTTTGAGGGAAGGAAAATCTTTATGTGCAAAGGGAAGGGAAACCTTTATGTGTAAACACATTTTTAAGCGAAGAGAAACTTTTGCGTGTAAGTTTTAAGGGAAGGGAAACTTTTGTGTGTAAATTTTAAGGGAAAGAAAACCCTTGTTATAAATTTACACTTAAATGCTAAATTTGAAACGACAAACTAAATACACTACCCCTGAAAGCCTATCGCACAAAAATTATTTGTGTATTGCTCGTCAATGTACTATTAAAAAATGTTTATGTGCAATGGTGTCTCTCCCTTGAAATACACTTGCCCACTCAAAAAAAAGGCTTTCCTTCTCTTATAATAATAATAATAATAATAATAATAATAATAATCTTTATTAACCACATACCTAGGCACAATTACATAAAACATAGTGTGTAAAATATATAATTACTTTCTATGACTAGAGTGGTTAATGGGAAAGGGATCAGCTACCCTCAAAATGGGTGCTGCTCTTCCTCCCTATTCCAAGTAACAAAAAAAGAAAAATATTAGGTATAAACCTGGCGCACAAGCAAACAAAGATATTAAGAATTAAGACAGTGTGAAGAGTACAAGAAAGTAAGTGAAAGAGAAGAAAAAAAAAGTATACAATAAAAGAAAAGAAAAGAAAAAAGAAAAGAAAAAAAAAACAATATATTTATATTTTGCGAGAGCATGAACCAGCATATCATATAAGCAACATGCAATGACATTAAACCATGTAACATTGAACTCAGGTTTTATAGCACGTTTTAAGAATAACTAACCCATTCGAAAATATCTATAAAAAACGTACGAACATAACCTAAAAATCGTTACTTTAAAAGGCAATAATTCCGACATTTACGGATAATCCGCAAATTTTATTGTAGAAATACATTCAGTTTAAGCTAAATTAACTATTTCTGTCATAGAAAAGGTTCAGCGCTTATGGACATATTCTTTACCAGAACCTTTACTTGAATTATATACTTACTTACTAATTACCGATGGAAACCAAAACAGGCGTACATTTTCAACTGCACCGCAAATAGCACATAAATGTCGATCCATTGCAATTAGTAATAAACACCACTAATTTGCTTTTTAAAGTAATGCCGAAAATGTGATGAACACGTAAAACACTACAAAATCACTACAAACTCCAAAGAAAACTTGCCGACATTCAAATACGAATTATGTTCGACTGAGCATGATCGGTGGACTGAGCGTTGCGGAAATGAGAAGAAGAACGGGAAACATGAGCCAAGATGCTAAGGCGCCAAATTTAAATAAAGTGGGTAGCGCCATCTTAACATTCAGCGCGAGTAAACAATACTGAAAAAGGAAATCTGTAAACAAACTACGATGTGGCTAGCGCCATCTTCAAATTAAGCACAATTCCATACCTATTGCTTGCCTTTTACCCCCCTGGCCCACATTCAAAGTGACACCGTATTTCCCATTGAAGTCGGACGGGCCTGGTCAGAATTAACCAACTATTAATTAACTGTTTATCTAGGGTCATTTTACATGAATACGTGCTAGTAGTACGTGTTTGTTATGATGTTACATCCCACATGTCAAGCTTGGGTTTATGAATGTTGAGTGAGAGTATATAATCTAAGATTGGCAACACTGTTTAGGAATCGCGAGAGTGAAGGGAGTACTGAATGAGACAAGTCAGGGGTTAGACGCTCGGGATCACACTTGGGACACAAGTTCCTCCAATTAAGAACTTTACGTGGTTATTATTTTGTTGACCCGACTCCCACAACAATAAAGATATTATACTGTTATTATATTGCTGATTTTAATCAAAATCAGCAATTTTTTTAGTTAATCATTGCGCTATGAATCGGGTGCGCCCTCTGGTGTCTCAGATGTTTATAACCCCCTCAGTTTTTGGTCGGTATTTCTTATGCGTTTCTTGCCGACGCGACGTTTCCCATCTTCTATCTTTCTAATCTTTGGTTATTACAAAAGAGTATCATTTTTGATTTTTTTAGTATGACATTTTTGTCTTACGTAACTTTGAGCATGGAAGTCATCTAATCTTTGCTAATTTAACCATATTTCTATCTTAAAAAAAAGTTAGCGATGGTGAATCCTTCAAACTGAATGCCGATATACAGGGTCTCTCAATAGAGTGTTCTCGGCCAATACCTCGATAACTACTGAAGGTACAAAAAAAGTTTTCAACACAATTTTGTTTTTAATTTCAGAGGTTTACAACTTAAAATTATTTTCATCTATACAGAATGAATCAAGGCAGTGGTGCCGGACATAAACTTTTTTATTTCAAATAGCACACCCTACATATGAAAACAAACTTAGATTGCCCATAAAATTCTACACATTTTCTGTATACCATTGTCTATACCTAAACCTAACTGTTCTTGAGATATTTAGCATTTTGTCTAAAAACTGCCATTTGCAGCTACAAATTTATTTATTCATATTTTATTTATTTTTGACTCTAAGAAAAAGATTTTTAGCTTATTATAAGCCATTTTTAAATGTGCTTTTATCGCTATAGGGTGGTCATGGTAATAAACAAAATATCAGAAATTTCAAAATGACAAAACTGAATTTTCTTAAATATTCTTGTATTTTTATATCCTAAATTCTTCGTTTAATATAGTAACGAGCGTCTAAATAAATACCTGGTCAAGTAGGTTGGGATCGAGAATTTATCCATTGCATTTAGATAAGAGAATTACTAAATGTAGCCTACTTGACAAGGTTCTTATCTAGACAGTTGTTACTTTCATTTTTGTTAAGTATGTCTTATGCCTATCTGCGATATTTTTTTAGATTTTCAGATCTATTTGAATTATTTCTTTTAAAACGAGTAATTCTCTAAGGTAGCCGGTAAACAAATGAACCGGTTGACATTAATACATAATTACTTTTCAAAGTGTTAGACTGTTGGGAACTTTTAGTTCTGAATTTGTGAACACATGGATTTTTATAGATTTATTGAATTATTTCTTTATTAAATGGTTGCTTATTATTATGTATTTCTTATTTTGAGGATAGGCTTGGAAAAGCTGTTTGACGAGCTTAAGATGCTCTCCACGTACGATTACAAATCTCGGAGTAACAAAAAATAAAAATCACGAAGAAACGAGTCGTACGTTGGGAGCTTTGAGAACAGACTGAGTGCGAGCGACCACTGCGTCGCCAGATTTCTCTAGGGAGTTATCGCCAAAATAATAAACAGATGTTGCCAAAAAAATCTGGCTGTCAAAAAACAGCACAAGAAACATTTTTTTGTAATTAGGAAAAAAATATCAATTAACTTTCTATTGTAAGTAACACGCATGGTTCATCTTCCCATGTTTCTTTATACTTTCTACTCTTGTGGGTAAATTCCAATTTTCAAAAAAATACACGACACCTATTTACTATTTTCGACGGTACACAAGAACACCAAGACACCAGCTAGCACTGCGCACATAAAAACTTTTGGGATAAATTGTTATCCTCCTAATCGGTGATATAAAATGCGGATAGAGTTTTACCTGAAAAGTTGTAAAGCTCATCATATTTAGTGGTATTATAATCTTTTCCTGATTAAAATACGTCTAAAAATAGGTGTTAAAAATTATATTAATATATGTGTTACTACCTGAAAGCCAGAAATAACTACCGCAAGGATTAAAATGTAACTTTTGTAGACAACGTTGCGTTGGATATTCCACCTCCTTTTGAATGTGTATTCAACTATCTGAGAAATGTCAGTGTCAACACTGTCATAAACTTGAAACTTTTAAATAAACCATTATTGCTAAAACACAACACCAGTATCAAATGTTTCAATTCGAGTTTACAACTTATTCCTTAAATTGATGATGTTGCATCAAATAAGCTTCTGAAAAAGATGTTTGATTATTTAAGAATTAAAACCGATGACGTGACTGTGTTCAATATCGGTGGTTAGTGGCACATGGTCATTTGTTTATCAGAGGTAATGCGATGTTAAGGTACGGTTTCTCTGACGCGTCAGACGCATGCGGCGGACGCAGTACGGCTGACGCACGCGTTTGACGCAAGCCAACGTGTTTCTTCTGGTGCGGCTAATGCCGCAACCGCTGACGGATTGTTTCTTTTCAATCGTGTCAGTATTAATTAGGTATTAATGGGTCTCGTTTTGCCACACGTCGTTGGGTCAAATATAAATGAATGTTGTTAATTAAGCCTCGTTTTGTCGTCGAGCCACACGTCGTTGAATGCCTTAAATTTTTAAATTAAATCTTATTTCTTGTTTTTGAAATAAAAAATTAAAAATGATTCTTTTAAATAATTTAGGACAGTTTATTTATTTAAAACAATAATAATTATTGACTTGAGAAATATAACTTTTTAAACAATTCTTAAGAAAATTTGTGACCCGAATATAAAATATCAGTATTCCACTAATTGTTCGTCTTCACAATACGAAAATATTAATTTTTGAGATGCAGCAGTCATGTTGACGTTATTGTTTAGTGCCTGCGGTTGCGTCTATACTGCTCTTCGAAGGGTACTGACGCAAGGCCCCGCAGCAGACGCAGCCGGTTGACGCATGAGAAGAAACGGTTGCATTAAGATTTCGTTGTAGCAGTGCATTGCGTCAGCCGTACTGCGTCCGCCGCATGCGTCTGACGCGTCAGAGAAACCGTACTTTTAGAATCATTTATAGAAACCTTGTATAATTAGCTCTGTTCCAACCACGCTTTCTGGCCGTTTAAGAAACCGTCATAATCAGTTGTCATAATAGTTGCCCACCGAAATAATGATCGATGCTGACAACTTTGTCAAGTGTAAAACTTTGATGAGTGCATGCTTTTGACGGTTTCGAAACGGTCACAAAGCGTGCTTGGAACAGACCTAATAACGCTTGATCAATATCTTATCTAATCAATAAGTGACCTATGGAAAAGAAGTTGTATGTCTTTAATTAATTCATTTTTTCAAGTGTCATTTTAACAGAAACCGTTGTTCATGAGAGTTTATTGTTACATAACAATCCAGTAACCTTAGCGAATGTTATTAACAATTTAAAACGCAAAATTCGCTTGTGTTTACAGGAGAAGGACGGACCTTCAATGAACCAGTTTTTCGTTGTATACATTTGACGTCGTTATCTTTATAAACGTAACATTTGTTCCAATTTCCAATTTAATTAATTCAGAAACATAGCAATTTAACTGAAATCATTATAACAAAACTAATATACTGAATAACCTTTAATCTTGTCGTTACTACGAACTGCGGCTATGCATATGCCCTTGACGCGAGCTTTCTTTTTAAGTGGAAAATGTGAACTTGCGATTTGATATCCAAATTTATAAAAAAATATGTAATACATAAAAACAGCAACTAGATTTTGTATAGGAATGCAATATAAATAATTTAAATGACTTTTGAAATAATGAACTAATCACAGACACACGATTTTATTTCCATAGGTCACTTGATTAGAAAAGATATTGATCACTCGTTATTTCATCCTTGGTTATTATAAACTGTACAGTCGACATCATTTATCATTTATCGGATTGGAAAAATGTTCATAGGATCAGCTGTACTTTAAAATATATATATATATATATCAATGAAAAAACAACGGTTTAAGTAATTACAGTATAAACATCTGTCACCATAGATCGTCGTGTATAATTCTGTTACGATTTAGAAAGAAATCGATCTAATTGTTGTGTATAGAAAATGGAAAATGGTTAAAAATGATTTTTAAGTAAAGATAATTCCTTCGCTTTTAAAGGTATTTGTTGAGAGTAATTCTAATTCTAACATTCATTTTTAGATCTAAAAATTTTACTAAAATCAGCTTTTGTGATGTACGAAATAAAACTCCGAAGGTATATCAAACTTTTTTGGTTTTTGTTTTCACTGCATACCATGTGTTGGAGTTATCGTTATGCTGTTAAGACATTCATATAGTAGGCGTTTGATATTAATATTATCAAGTAATCAGTTATTGATACAACATAGATAGAAATTGTTATTGTATAAAAGTTCGCAACTTAATATATTCTTTTCAATGCTTATCTTGAGTTTAATCCACTGGCCAAATACTCTCGCCATCACCATGTTCTTCTTGCAATGTTATTTTCAACAATTTCTTGCATTTTCAGCCGTTTCAAATTATTAAATAGGGATGTGAGATGTATGGAAAAGCATCAGAAAAAATAGATCTATTTAATGGTATTAAAACTCAAAGTGGCGCCCCTAAGAAAAAATGAAGTTGATGATTGTCAGAACGAGACGAAACGTTTTAAGTAAAATCTAATGATATCATCGTAAAGAGCTTAAAAAAGTGCCTGTAGAATGTATTAATTTTGTTATGATCCCTGCAATAAAAAAGAAAATTACGTTTTCTTGTTTTTCGGAAATAATTCAAAAACTACAAATCGTAGAAGATAAAATACGCAACTTTGTCCCAATTTAACCGAGTTCGTATCTCCTACCGTTTCTGAGATCCCAATGGTGAGCCTCGAATTTGTAACAGCCTGTATAGGAGAATTTATACTTAACATTAAAATTTGTGATTTTAATTATATTTAAAATTTAATTTTGCTGTAATTCCCGAGTCTTGAGGCAAATTTTTAGAAAAGTCGATTATTAAAAAGTATCCATCTGAAAATTTGAGGTATTTGACAGACCGTTAAACTAAAGTTAGATTGTAAGGATTGTATTTATTTATTAGTACTTCAATAGAAGTACCGTTTGATTTTTAAAATTTTAGGTCAAGGGAGGCCGTGAAAGCAAAACGTATGGCGTAAATTAGCAAACAGAATAGTTTATTCAAAATGATATTTATAAAACTTCAAAATGCATTCATAATTGAACGATATTTTCCCAGTGGTGTTAACCAAAATGTACGTATGAGTTAATTTAAGCTGTATGTTTTCCTCTTCACGGCCTCCCTTGATTTAAAAATCATACGGTAAGTGTTTCTGTACAACAAATATAACGTATGATTCAATAAATTTCAGGTAACAGGAGGCTATGGAATAGCGTTTCATGTCTTAGCTAAATACAGATTTTGCTGTCAACTTGATATTTGAGTTTTATTTATCAATTTAGCACCTAACCTTTCTTAACTCAAATATTAATATTAGTTTAATTGAACTAATTTTTATTTTATACTTTTACAAAATAGACGTGAATACATCGTGAAATCTTGCTTTCGTTTAGCGAAACAACAATCCAAATATGTCAGTTCAAAGTTAAGACATGAGTTTTTTTCCCACAGCCGCCTGAGACCTGAAATTTACTGAATTTTTTAAACGTTGTTAATTATTTTTGCGATGGCTAATGTTATTCATTTCCGTCCTAATTTCCTAATTTTGTTTTGTAAATCTTCCAAATTTTGAGGTCTGTTCACGTAAACTCGACCTTTTAGATAACCCCACAAAAAAAATCTAGGGGAGTTAAGTCGGGTGAGCAGAAATGAATAACATTAGCCGTGAAACTATCGCAAGAGTAATTAACAGCGTTTACACACGAGCTGGTCACTGTCAAGTGGTTGGTGGTGAACATTTTCAATATTTATTGTAATTTTATTAAGTTGTTTTGTTATGTTTTTATAAGAAAGTATTATTTTAGGTTGAAATTTTATTAAGATTAAAAATTACATCTCCATTTTTCAATAATTTTTTTCTTCAAAATTTTCTTATGCATTAGTGATTCATTAACATTTTTGTACTTAGAAAAATGGGTGCTTTCAAATGACATTTTCAAAAAAATAGGTTGTCATTAAAAAAAAATGTCGATGACGTCACGGCGCAAAAGTGGTAACTGACATAAAATTAAAATTGGTTGTAACAGATGTCTTTTTTAAAAATAAAATCGACCTGTCCGAGCGTTTTTCGAAGAAGTCAATGCTAAGGGTGTTTTTTCGCTTGGTGCGTTACTTTATCACCACACTGTATAAAAAAGTACCTGTTAATTAAAGTCGCACGTAGAGTAACGTGTTTGTAAAAGTTGTAACTTCACAATTAATTAATTTATTAGATTGAGATATGGAGCACAAATTTGATTACTTGATTACTGTCCAGTTCAGTATGAAAATGCATTGATTTTTGAAAATTGGAAATGAGACAGCAATTTTTTGTTGTAAATTTTTCTGTGTACATGATGTAAATGAAATGTGGAGCAAAAATTGTAAGACGCTAATCTCATTATTTGCTACTTTTTTGAACAGGAAGCAATTAAGAATTTTAAATCACTTTCATTTACCTTCATTTGTAATTAGAATCGTCCACGAGATTTAATTGAAGACGCGTTATTTAGGTAACATCGTTACTACTAGAGCAAAGCTGATACCATTGTCAAACTTAGGCCCAGTTGTACAATGCCAGTTTAAATTTAAATTTAACTGTAAGCTGAAGCTTAAACCCATAACGACGATTATTTCAACAATTGTTGTTAGGGGTTTAAGCTTTGGCTTAAAGTTAAGCTGGAATTGTACAACTGGGACTCAATGATATGTGACTTTAGGCTATATTTTGTAATATTAGAGTAGTGAAAATCGATCTCTGTTTGATTGACATAAACGCTGACAATTAAATCAAGTCACTTTCATTTTTAGGAGTCACGAAGAAAACTGCATGGTGCTTTTATTTACCTTAATTTTTTCGGCTAATCTTCTTACTGACCATCCTCTTCAATAAATGTAATTATTTGCGTTTTTTGGGCAACACTTACAGCCGTTTGCACCGTACACCCAAAAAGCTCTCCTTTATTAAGTTGCACCGCCACACAGTGGAACGAGATAATGTAATGCTTTGGACATCGGTCAGAAACTCAAGTGTGAAATTCAGAAAATCTTTTCATATACATTTGTTGCTTAATAGTATGTTAAAAAATTTATAACTTTTTTTTAGATTTCTTTAAAAATAAACTGCATAAATGTTAGAAAATAATGTCATTCTTAATTCAGAACAACATTTCAAATTTAAATTTCTCCGTTGATATTTTTCCAAATTGCATCAAACTTTTTACTTAAAAAAGGATGTCTCAGGACATTATCCTAGACATTTGAAATCTGTGCTCCAATGAAGCGTTTAGCAAGAAAACAAAAGTTATTAATTTTAATCTATTATTGACAATTTCGTAAAACTCGCAAAATCGCGCTGTATAATGTGCTAGATTAATACACCACAACACTAAGTTTCAAGATGATACCAACAGTTTCTGCGACTTCCTGCGACCTTACAAAATATTTACACTTTTATGTACAGGTTTTTTTTTTGATATTTTGCATCCTATCTAGGGGTTTTGTTGTAACAGCTAGAGAAAAGCTTTCAATATAAAAGTTGTAGGATTTCATATGTATTATCTTTTAGAACTATCACAGAAAACAAAAGCGCTTCGAAAAGTGGAGGAAAAAATACAATTTTTGTTTTTCTCATGGAACATTCTATTTCCATTTCTCCACTTTGCGTTACGCTTTTGTTTTTCGTGATAACCCTAAAAGATAATACGTACAAACCCCTATAACTTTTGCATTTAAAGTTTTTCTCTAGCTCCTAAAATAAAGGCTCTAGGTGGGGTGCAAAATATTTAAAAAAAAAACCTGTACATATATTCCAGCTGTAGGTATTAGATGTACTTCTTATATCGGGTGCCCAGAAAAAAATGGATTACAGTTAAAGAGTAGCTTCCTTGGGTCAATTTAAAGCATTTTATTTTAGTACAATTTTGTTTCGTTAACAAGCTACGATCTTTTAAAGAATATTTCTTCACTTCAGTTTTTCATGAAAACTCAGTTATTTTTGGAAATATTTACTTGTAAAATTACATATGGGAGTTTTCCGTATTGCTGAATCTGAATATTTGTTTATTCTTTGTATAAATGTAGGGAGCGCTGTCAATGTCACTTTGACATTTTTTTGTTTTTGGCTATCTATATTTTATTTGTAAAAGTCATTCAAAAAATGATTCGTTAACTTTAATTTAAAGGGTATTTATTTTTCATTAAAAAAGATGATACTTATTGTATATGGCTAAAGTGAACCATTTTCGAGAATAATTACTTTAAAATTAACGATGCAGAATGTATGTATGTACCAGGAAAATTTACAGTTTATTTAACACCTGAGAAACGTCAAATTTTCTACTGCTTTTTTCAGTTTGTCGATATCTTTAGAGCGTTCAATATTTTGTGATCTAAAATTTTAAAAATCATACGGTACTTACGAAATAGAAGTAACAAAGCAGTGCTGTCTGTTTGTAAATTCTGGTAATCGGCAAAGATTTTAATTCTTAAAATGATTATGTAGCACGAAATTTAATAAAGTATGTATTACGGTACTATTGTTAATTGTTAGGTATCTTTTTTGTTCAGGAAAATTACTTAAATACATCACATTTTTATCAGGTGCTGCTAACTTTAATAGTCTGCTGTTTCATAAATAGAGCAGACTGGACACTAATTTTTTTGATTTTGGCCTTTTTGTGTGCCAATGACCGGTATGGTGTACATTTTATGCCACATTTCATTTATACCCTGTTTATTCACATTTTTATCAAGGCTTGTTTGTTATGCATGCGGCTCGCCGGGCCCCCCTGGCATACTCACTCAGGTGAGATATTTTATCCGTTCCTTATCTATTTGTTATCACAGTAGGCCGTGATTTTAAGTTAGTAAGTTGGCTATCATGTTAAATTAGACAAATTTAATTTGATGTCATTATACCATACCTCATATTGTGACAACTCAAATACATATAAATTGGTCGTGAATGCAACGCACTTCGTGATGAAAAGAAAATATTGCAACATTGCCTAATTCGAAGTAACCTTAAAATCTAAATCGACATGACATTTGTTGTCAAAATTTAGTTACATACATGAGTATCGTGCATGAGTACCACATTCTCACTAGCCTTTCACGGCATACTGCGATAACAAATAGATAAAGAATAGATTATAACGTGTGTCCAACAATTATTGTAGTCCTGGGTGGCTATAGAGTCAAACATTTTTAACTAATTATTGTTTCAAATGGCATTAAGACATTAAATACGTAAAGAAATATTTATTTGTTGTCTAACAGTAACAATATTTGAGACTTCAGTTCAACGATACGAAGTAAAAATCGGCATTTATATGGGATACCACAGCCACCCAGGACTACAATAATTGTTGGACGCATGATACATTACTTTACTTTATTCCGCAAATTGCTCTATTCCTCAGCTTGTATTGTTGTTTTCAGCTCTGCCACATTGTCTGGTGTTGCATCTTGCAACAGACTTATGAATCATAACTCCGTCTTTTTTTCTCATTCACCGTTAACAAAGAAATAATACTATAATAATTGTCGGTTCTAACTTCGACGATTGATTACGCAGAGCTCAAGTTCCGTGATTTTCATAATAAAGTATTGTAGCCATTGGACGCCTACGATTCAAACGAAAGCTGGGCAATACGGTGATCAGTACATCCAAACAGTTATACTGTTACGACTTCGGGGTTCACAAATTTAAATGTTATTTATTTTTAAAGCTGGTTCTTGTCCGATGAAAATTGTATCACAAACTCTTTTAAACGGACACTAAATGGCGCATAAACACTTAACGTTTCGCAGTCGTTCGACAGCTTCGTCAGAAGTGAAAAATATAAACATGTTGTCAAAATAAACAAGGTTGTCAACGGAAACTGAAAAAGTAACTTGATTTTTTTTTTAAATCTAAAAATAATTTGAACATTATAAATGTTAAAAAATTGACAGATCTATATTCTATTTAAGGAATCGAGAAAACTACAAAATGTATCGTTTAAATGTGCAAAATCAGTACGTTTATTAATAGAATTCGACGACATTTTTATTTTACACATTTCTATAAAACGTCTTTTGAAAATATTAGACTCGTAATATAAAATAGTATTTTCAAAATCAAAATTATGGTCATTTTCTAATGAATGTTCTACAAGCATTGAATGATTTTGATTATTTTTTTGGATATGATATTTATGTTGGTCTAGACGTTTTTTTTTTTAATTTTGGCTTGTTTCTCCAATATAACATGAATTACAATTTAAACATTTAATTTCATAAACTACGTTAGGTAGTTTTAGTTTTGGTGTTTTGGTTTTTAAATTTGAGAAAATACTATTTAAATTATTTACAGATTTGCTAGCTAAAATTAAATTGTGTTTTTTGAATATGTGTTTAAATGTGTCATATAGTGATTCAATGTAAGGTAATGATATGTATTTTTTGTTTGAAGTTTGTTTATTGTTATTGTGGATTTTTGAATATTGTAAATATTTAACAGGTTTTTTTATTACTGATTCTATAAGATTTATTGGATAAGAATTTTGAACAAGAGTCTTTTTTATCAAATTTAAATTATCATAAATGAAAAGTTTATCTGAAAGTAAAACAGCTCGATCTGTTAAAGAAATAATTGTTGCAATGTTATAGCTTTTAGATGTATACGAATGAAAATTAATATATCTACCTGACCACGTAGATTTATGAAACCAATTCGTTATTAATTTGTTATTACGTCTGATGATATTTACATCTAGAAAACTTGGTGAATTGTTAATTTCTTTTTCTACTGTAAATTGTAATCTATTATGAGAAGAGTTAAATCTACTTAAAACAAAGTCTACTTTATCTGAAGGCAAAATCAGTAAAATATCATCGACGTAACGAAAATATAAAGTTAAATTGAAAGGTAATGAGTTAATGACACTTTTTTCTAGTTCCTGCATAACAATTTCAGCTAAAGCAGGCGATAAAGGAGAACCCATTGCTGTACCGAAAATCTGTTTATAAAATTTATCAGTGAAAGCGAAATAAGATGTTTCAAAACATAAAGTAACAATTTCTAAAAAAATTTCTTTGGAAATGTCTGTAAAATCTTTAATTTCTATCCACCTATCATTAATGCTTTTTAAAGCTAACTCTTTTGGAATGTTAGTAAACAAAGAAACAACATCTAAGGAAATTATAATACAGTTATTTGGTATATCTATGTTTTTCAATTTATCTACAAGTTCATAAGAATTTTTTATAAAGTATTCTGATTTACTAGTAACTTGAGGAAGAATTTTTGAAACAAATTTTGATAAGAAATATAGAGAAGAACCTATAGTAGAAACTATTGGGCGAAAAGGTGTGTTAGGTTTGTGAATTTTTGGAATGCAGTATAATTTAGGAAATGTGGGATGCTGTACTTTAAGAGATTTAGCAATATTATTACTAATTTCAACAGATTTTTCTAACTTATTAATAATATTGAAAGTTTTACGTTGGAAATTTTCTGTGGGATCGTTATTTAATTCTACGTATGTATTAGACCAACATAAATATCATATCCAAAAAAATAATCAAAATCATTCAATGCTTGTAGAACATTCATTAAAAAATGACCATAATTTTGATTTTGAAAATACTAATATTTTATATTACGAGACTAATATTTTCAAAAGACGTTTTATAGAAATGTGTAAAATAAAAATGTCGAATTCTATTCATAAACGTACTGATTTTGCAAATTTAAACGATACATTTTGTAGTTTTCTCGATTCCTTAAATAGAATATAGATCTGTCAATTTTTTAACATTTATAATGTTAAAATTATTTTTAGATTAAAAAAAAAAAATCAAGTTACTTTTTCAGTTTCCGTTGACAACCTTGTTTATTTTGACAACATGTTTATATTCTTCACTTCTGACGAAGCTGTCGAACGACTGCGAAACGTTAAGTGTTTATGCGCCATTTAGTGTCCGTTTAAAAGAGTTTGTGATGTTATTTATTTTCTTAAACACTCTAATGTCTACGATCATTACACACAATAGAAGTACAATAATATCGAGCTGTACACTTATCTGACAAGATAACACTTAAACGTTAATAAATTCGCTTGCTACACGCCGCCTTCTAAATAAGACTAATTTTTAAAATCGCGCTTGCTCTGGGTTTTATAACAACCAGCGCTGTTTCGAGAATGACGACGAATAATCCAGTAAATTAGGTGTGGGTCTAGAATAGATTTAGAATCTTGTCTGCGTCACAGGTGGCGCGACCAGTATAAAAAATAGAATTTACTTCTCAGAATGTAACAATACGTATATTTGAATATACATTACTCAAAAACTAAAAGTAGTCATTCTTGTTTGTTGATGCTGAAAATTTTTAAATATTAACTTGATTAAATGTAAATTAGTTTATGGACGGGGTGTCCCAACGGTGTGTATTTCTTCTGTGAAGCCTATAGGAATAACAAGTAGAGTAAAACAGATTAAGAAAGTTATATTAGACACCACATATATTTTTATAAATTTGGATATCCCGCGGAGAGATGATTGCAATAATATAAATATACAGTGAATTTTTTTTAAGTGTGGCCATAGGGATTTACATGCTAAAAATTTGACCTCATGTTAATGTATTGTAACGTTTTTAAGGGTTCTATTATTTTTATTTTAATCAAAACACGAAATAGTTAATAATCTAATTTATTTAAAAGTAACACTAATTAACACTAACTTAAACAATAATTTATTTATAAACTAATATGTAATTTATGTTAACAGCCGAGCGAAAATTTATAACGCGACTTCAATTCTGCACTGTCAACTCTGAATTTATTTCGAACTGCACTCACGTTCGGCCGCGTGCATTTTTATATGCCGGGGTTGTTTCTCGCGAACATTCTCGTGCGCGTCAGAAAGTCTCAGATCATCGCTGACGTGATGTCGAAGCGACCGAAGCTTCTCGTCTAAGACGCGTCGGTGTTGACGCATCGGACGTGCTGGCACCGCAATCGCCACACTGCCCCCTTCTTAAAAACGTTTCGTCTCGGAACGTTCCTTGTGATAGCCTTGAAGGAGAATGTCGAAATCGGCATGCTGGTCCCTCTTTACAACATCCGGTCTGGAAGAAATAGCAGTCTACGGTTTTCCTACTGCCAACAGCTGCCTGTGGGTGGTGACTGCAGACTAGAACTTCAATTCCCGTTCCGTTGAAGATGACTTCTATCATGCTGCGAACGACCCTCCAGTCCAGCCCATCTAGTCCGCAGCCTATCTTGGGAATGGCTAATTTCGTCTCCTTGCCTTCCACCAGCTGTCTCTTCAGGCTCCATAAAGCTCTCCAAATACCGCGATAGTCAGGCTTACCGCTTGATGTCTTCTTGGTGACTAAGTAGTACACGTGTCGTCTTCGTTCCGCCTCCGTGTGGATGATCTGCAGGCTCTTGCCCACCATGGGGTGCTGTCTTAGGAGTTCCTCGACCTGACCAAATTTCTTCCGGAAGACTTGGGCTATCCCCTTGGACATCCTTAGGTCTTCTGCCACACAGTGGGCCAGACTGTACTCTGGTGACACTTGAAAAAGGTCTTGCTGTCTCTCTGTGGTCACTCCGAATCGCGCCTTACTTCCTGTGGCGTGATGAAACATGAAGGTTTCGAAGTTTACTTCGGAACCTTGCGTCCGTTGTACTGTTCCTTCATTTTCTTCTCCGTTGTAAGGAGCCATTCGATTGAAGTGAATAACTTTGGGTTTGCCATGCGGAATCTTCCTGATGCGGTAGATGACATCGTTGATCCGTTTCATCACTTTGTAAGGACCTTCCCAAGATGTCTGTAGTTTTGGCGATAGACCTCGACGTCTTTGAGGATTATAAAGCCAGACCAGCGCTCCAGGTTCGTATCCCCCATTCTGAGCGTTGATGTCATAATGCTCCTTCATTCGGTCGCTGGCTGTCTGTATGTTGTGACGCACTCGATTGTGATTGTCGTCCATTTTTCTGCGTAGACCGCTCACGTAGTCTTCGTCGGCAGGGATTTCGCCAGGCTTCACGCCAAATTTCAGATCGCAGGGCAGTCTTGGTTCTCGCCCAAATACCACTTTTGCTGGTGTCTCTCCTGTTGTCTCATGAACGGACGCACGGTATGCCAGTAGAAAAAGGGGAATGTACGTATCCCAGTCTCTCTGATGGTCGGTGACTACCTTGGACAAATGTCGGTTGATGGTTCTGTTGAATCTTTCCACCATTCCGTCTGACTGCGGGTGAAGTGCAGTGGTTTTAGTTTTCCGAACGCCGAGCAGAGTACACACGTTCTTGAATAAAGCCGATTCAAAGTTCCTTCCTTGATCTGAATGCAGCTCCATGGGCGCGCCGTACCGACTGATCCATTCTCGGACAAGTACTTCAGCAATAGTTATCGCCTCTTGGTTTGGTAGGGCGTATGCTTCAACCCACTTGCTAAAGTAGTCCATCACCACGACAATGTACTTATTTCCACTATTCGTTTGTGGAAATGGGCCGGCTACATCTATGGCAATTCTCTCAAAAGGACTTCCCACGTTGTACTGTTTCATAGGAGCCTTGCCTCGTCTGTGGGGGCCGTTACTAGCTGCGCAGACTACGCACTTCCTACACCAGTCCTTTACATCTTCCTTGCAGTTCACCCAGTAGAATCGCTCGCGCACCTTTTCCATAGTCTTCTTGATTCCCAGATGCCCTCCCGAAGTTCCATCGTGAAGTTCCCTCAGAACTTCCGGCACCCTATTCTTGGGGATCAGTAACTGTGTCTTCTGTTCCGTGCCTTCCTGGTTCTCGATGGTTCGTTTCAGAAGACCATGATCCAGCACTATGGAGTCCCACTGCGCCCAGTACGATTTCACGGATGGTGCACACGGTGCTATCTCTTCCCAAGTAGGCCTTGCCTCCCTACTTTTCCATTCCAGCACCAATTTCAAATCCTGGTCGTTCTCCTGGTCTCGTCGCGATTCTTCACCTTGCCATTTGTCGTCTACGACGGCCGACCTCACAGTCGTGGCCACTTTCTCCTCCAGCCGACTACAGTGCTTACAGTCTTCGGCACAAGGTCTTCTCGACAAAGCATCGACATTTCTGTGGCTAGTTCCGGCCCGATGCTGGATTTCAAAATCGTATTCCTGAAGTCGTTCGATCCATCGTGCGACTTGTCCTTCAGGATTCTTGAATCGGAGGAGCCATTTTAAAGCGGCATGGTCCGTCCTCAGGAGAAAGTGTCTGCCATATAAGTACTTGTAGAAATGTTCTATGGACTTTACCACGGCTAGCAATTCCCTTCTAGTGACGCAATAATTTCGTTCCGGCTTTGACAGGACTTTACTGAAGTAGCCAATCACCTTCTCTTGCCCTTCTTGTAACTGGGACAGTACGCCACCGATACCAACATTGCTAGCGTCAGTGTCCACGATGAACTTGCCTTCTGGGAGAGGGTAACTTAGAATAGGAGCACTTATCAAGTACTGTTTTAGTTGTTCGAAACTAATTTGGCAATGTTGGTCCCATTCAAACGGACGACCTTCTTCGGTGAGTTTTGTCAACGGTTTAGCGATGTCCGCAAATCCGGGAACATAGCGACGATAGTAAGTGCATAGGCCTAGGAAACTCCTTATCTGGTGTTTATTCTTGAGAGTTGGCCAGTCCTTCACGACCTGAATCTTCACTGGGTCCACGGCGATTCCATTCCCATTAACAATATGGCCTAGATAATTCACCTCCTTCTGGAACAGGTGGCACTTTTTGAGACTAAGCTTTAGTCCAGCTCCGCGAAGCCGCTGGAACACTCCTTCCAGATTCTTCAGGTAGTCGTCGAAAGTTTTCCCTACCACAATTATGTCGTCCAGGTATACCATGCACGTTGTCCAGGACAGACCCTTCAGAACCGTCTCCATCAGCCTCTCGAATGTCGCTGGTGCATTACATAACCTGAACGGCATCACCGTGAATTGCCATAGACCCATACCAAGGGAAAACGCCTTTTTTTTCTCGATCTTCGGGAGCTAGTTCCACTTGCCAATAACCACTCTTTAGATCCAAGGTTGAGAAGATCTTTGTACCGGCCAGGGTGTCATCAATCCGTGGCAGAGGATAGCTGTCCTTTTTGGTGACGTTGTTGAGCAATCGATAGTCTACGCAGAATCGTGTGAATCCATTCTTCTTCTTCACAAGCACTACCGGTGACGCCCATGGGCTGCTGGATGGCTCAATCACATTGTCTTTTTCCATCTCACGAATAATGCGTTCTGCTTCTTCACGCTTCGCCAATGGTAACCTCCTTGGAGCTTGACGGATAGGTCTTTCTTCTCCTGTCTCTATCTTGTGTTTGACGATGTCGGTTCTTCCCTTAGGTCCATTTTCTACCTCGAACACATCTTGATAGCGACATATCAGGTCCTTCGCTTTTGTCTTTTGTTCTGGAGTCAATACCTGGGCCGTCGACATGACCATTTCCAACAACTTCTTCGGGACCTTCGTCTGTTGTACGTTTGCTTCTATTTGGCGGGAGATGGAGGACACCATGGCACAGCTTCCCAGGATCGTACCTCGCTGTCAACAACATTTTTCCAACGAGAACTCCTTTTCCAATCTTCTGATCGTCGGTATTGGGTTCGACCATAATGACTTGCCCATCTTGGAAAGCGCCGTTCAGTTTTGCGTCGACTATAACCTCGGTTCTGCTAGGCAATACGACATCTTCTGCGAGAACAACTCGAGCGGCCACGTCCTCTCGTAGATGTAGAACCAACTCCTCGTTGTTAACCGCCATTACGCCACGCTTCAGATCCAATTGGAACCCATGGGCACACATGATGTCCATGCCCAGAATCGCCTCATCCTCTATTTCTGCTACCAGCGCACGGTGTTTGATGGGAGTCGCTCCAATCGTAATGGTCACCTCTACTTCACCATGGACAGTCGCTGATGTTCCGGTTGCTGTCCTCAGTCTCCATTTAGTTGGCTCGGTGCATCTTGATGACCTGATAACGTCGGGCCTCAAGATAGTCTTCGTCGCAACCGTATCCAATAACATGGTGTGAGGGATGTCATCAATGGTGGCATCCACGAAGACACTGCTGGTTAATCGCCGCAGGGCTATTACTTTCGTGACTTTTCTCTTTGGAGGCCTTTGAATACGGGTCGACGTTTGCCCATCTGCACCGACCAGGCTTAGTTTCCCTTGTGGCTTCCTTCGTGGAGGATCCTGCCTGGCCTTGGGACACCGCCTGCGAACATGTCCTTCTTCCTGGCAATTCTGACACACCAGCGGATTCTTCCGCCTCAGGACTTGTTCCACAATGCGGCGAATATCCTCCTCTGTGGTATTATCCTTGGGCTGCTACTCTGCAGCAGATCGCACCTTGACGCTGGCGGGTTCCTCTTCTTGGGAGTCCCTGGCAGCTCGTACCTTAACATGTCCTCTCGAGACTCGCTAGGCGCGCTACATCAGCCTCGAATTCTTGAAGACTCTCTCCGGATTTCTGGCAACGGTTTCTCAGCTGCGCATGGTACACGTCGGTCAGATGCGCCTGGCCATAACGCATCTCCAGCCTGTTCACCAGTTTGTGGAAGTCTTCTTGTTCCTCTGCCGGCATCATTTGTAGCACATCGCTAGCGTCCCCCCTCAAGGCCACAATGAACGAAGTGGCTTTTTCACTGTCCGTCCATCCGTTCGCCTTTGCTGGCGCTTCGAACTGTTTGAAATAGTTAGGCCAAGATGACTTCCCATCGAACGTCGGTGGTTTTATTTTCAATTTAGAAGTTTCCGCTGGTCCTACCACAGTTTGGGCCTCATTATTTTCTGGCATTCCTGCTGGTGACGGATCCCCGAACATTCGTAACCCTGCCATGATTTGCTCGAGATTCTTAATTTTATTATCCTGCTGGAATAGTATTTCTTCCACATTTTCCTGCAGATTCCTCGTCTCTTCTGATATTTTTATCACTAGTTTATCTTCGAGCCCTTTTGATTGTTCTAGAAATTCATCCTTCAAATTTCTCGACTCTTGTATTAATTTATTTTCAAGTTTCTCTTCTAAAATGTTCACGTTTTCTTCCGTGTTTCTAGAGTATTCCATTAATTTGTCTAGATCATCTTTTAAATTTTCGGATTGTTCCAGCAATTTATTTTGCAATTCATCTTTGAAACTTCTAGATTGCTCCTTTAATTTATCTTCCAAATTTCCAGATTGTTCCGTCAATTTATTTTGCAATTCTGCTTTAAAAATTTATTTTGCAATTCTGCTTTAAAGTTTCCAGATTGTTCCATTAATTTAGCTTCTAAATTTCTGGATTGTTCCAGCAATTCATCTTTGAAATTTCCAGATTGTTCCAAATTTATCTTCTAGTATCTTACTTAAATCGGCAGGATCGCCCGAGATTTCAAATAAAAATGCTTCTGGATCCTCCCCTGCTTCTAGTAGCGCTTGGTGTAGTCTCTATTGCAAAATCGATTTCTTTCCGGAGATTTCCAATTCGCGCTCTTCTAATTCGGCTTTTAATTCAGTCACTTTTAACTCTTTTAACAACACTTTCCTTGAAGCCATTGTTTTTTTTGACACTGCAATTTGTTTAATAATTTGTTTAAATTTAATTCAATTTTAATTGTTTATTTATTTTCACGAACCTCGCACCTGACACCAATGTAACGTTTTTAAGGGTTCTATTATTTTTATTTTAATCAAAACACGAAATAGTTAATAATCTAATTTATTTAAAAGTAACACTAATTAACACTAACTTAAACAATAATTTATTTATAAACTAATAAGTAATTTATGTTAACAGCCGAGCGAAAATTTATAACGCGACTTCAATTCTGCACTAACAACTCTGAATTTATTTCGAACTGCACTCACGTTCGGCCGCGTGCATTTTTATATGCCGGGGTTGTTTCTCGCGAACATTCTCGTGCGCGTCAGAAAGTCTCAGATCATCGCTGACGTGATGTCGAAGCGACCGAAGCTTCTCGTCTAAGACGCGTCGGTGTTGACGCATCAGACGGGCTGGCACCGCAATCGCCACAGTATATTATGGGACAAATTTTAAGTAAATTTTTGTATTTAGTCGTAAATTAAACGCTTTACTACAAGATGAACTTTGCTAGATTATCCGTTTTCCTTAATTTTATATTACTGTGAAAAGTTGAAGAAAATAGACACAAATTATTGAACGAATGTAATCCATGTAGGCTGACGTTATTAATAATTTGTCACTGTGATTACTGATAAACCAATTATTGCAACATTAATTTATTACCACTTGTAAAAACTACTTCTTCATACCATTGAAACATGAGTGGAACTTGTTATAACGTACATAATTGATATTTTTAATGCTTGCTTAATAATAAAGGATATTTTCTTTATAAATTTTTAGTAGACAGACATTAACTGAACTTTTCTCTTAATGACATTTCAGGTACCTTGATTTTTGACTTCGGTTAATTCTATGCTTATTAATTTCAACTTCTAATCGGAAAATAATTAAATTGAACATGTTCATGTTATTCTAGCAATGTGTATTTCGTAGAAAAATGTTTGATTTATTAATAAAAATAAAAATTTGCTTCAAATTTGTGCAAGAACATACATTAACAAGAGGTCGAATTTTTAACATGTAAATCCCTCTGGCCACACTTAAAAAAAATTCACTGTATATTAATTTCGCTCAGTTATTTTCGTAAGAAAAATTTTTTTCTTTGAAATTTTTTTAAAAATTTACAAATTTTGAACTTATGTTTCTGACTGTGGAGATGACACAGACTTACGAAAATATAACAAAATATTCTTAGGACTTTGGACTTACGAAAATATAAAAAAAAGTTAAAATATCTTTTAGCATTATACAGGGCAATCAGTAGGGGAGAGTGGGGCAAAACTGGGTGCCATTTTGTATTTCATGCAAGTTATGTTGTCGATTTATAACAATTTGTTTTTAAAAAATTTATTCCGTCAAATAAAGCAAACAGTTACATTGGTTACGTACGTACAAGCGTTACGTGAAATAGAATCATAGAGTGCCGCGCGCTAGGCGTGCTTGACTATTTATATAAACAAAAAATGTATAATCAGCATTTTATATAAAATGGGTAAAATTCGGTTATATTACTTGCACAGATCCATCTGTATCAACCTGAAAAAGGGAAAATGCCATAGAGGCCTTTGGGTGACTGTTGGGCACAGGTTTACCATGTTCATTGAGTTGCAATTAATGTGCGTTGATCATGAAAATTTTTTTTCCAAAAAACGTTAAAACGTATTATTTCTGAGATGGGGCAAAACCGGGTGCCTCCTGAAATATAAGCAAATAATTGTCTCAATAAAGTAGTTTTTCCAATTTTTATAGTATTTTTCTCAATGAAATGGAGTTGTAACACTATGTCAAACAAAAGCAAGGCAAATTCTGGAAAGAGTAACTTTCAAAACTTGTATTTAAGATTAATAAGTCATCAAAATCAAAACATTGTACTATTTCATGTTAACATGGGCAGAGCAATATTTTCACAAAAATCACACACGGAAGGGTTCTTGGGGTTGGTTGCGGGAGGTGGTGGTGTAAGCTAGATGGGAAAACGCGTGATAACGTTGCTTGCATTGGAAGGAGGATGCCTCCCGGTTTGACCCACCCTCTCGGTTTTTCCCCACTCTGCCCTACTTGCTAGGCACTCAGTATCTCATTTTTTTAATGGAATGACCTATTTTTTATTTCAGAAATGGGTAGTTCTTAAACTTGGCTTTCTACTGATATTAGGTTATATATCTATATTTCTAGCATTTCTTTCGCCGACAGAGGGCGTATAATTTTAACGCTCGTAGTGAAAAGTAAATATTAAAATTGAGTTACTATTAAAATTATTATAGATGTTTTAAAAGACGGTGTTGTATGTGCTAGCGTGGCCAAACGGTCAAGGCGCTGGTTTAATACACCAGTCTCTTCGGAGGCATGAGTTCGAATCCCACCGAGTTGATTTTTTTTTCTTGATAATTTTAATCCTTTTTAAAACCAAATACCAGTGGAATTAAATAGAAAAAACTTGTTTGTTAATTTTTTGATGTCGATGAGAATGCATTCCAGAAATTATTGTTGCGCCACCTAGTGGTAAAGCTTCGTCAATTATTTTCTCGGCTAGGCATTTATGTTTTGCCGGGCTAGCCGTGAAAACGTTTGCTTTCTCCTCTCTGATGAGGCGGTAAAATTGAGTTTTCTAATAGTATAGGAAAAAAACATGTTTAGCCTAATGGGTTCAACCAACTAATTGATGTATATTTTTTTGTAAAAAAAAGCAAACAATTCTGTGTTATTGGCAGAAAATCTTTGGATATATCCGGTTTTGTTCACAAATGTGACACATTCTTCCAAAAAATAAAGTCTTGCACGTGGCACCGACAAACATACCTCTAACGAACTAAAGAATGTAACCAATTTGCACAGACTTATTAATATGGGTATACATATCCGCTTTTGTTTGCAAAATTTGGATAAAACCGATTTTACTCCAAATTTCAAACAATACTTGATGATTTTAATGGGATATATCTCGCTGTGGTGGCAAGTGATTACATGTAGCGATAGATCTCACGACCTACACCCTGAAACCACCAAAACAAGATTTTTGTGTAAAAAATGGATATATCCAGTTTTGCACGCGAGCTCCTCATTTGTAATAAGAACGTCAAACTCCTTCCCTCATGCAGTAGAATTTACCAACGAAAAGTAAATAAGTGTAAGTAATATCCCAATTAGTGACAAAGTTAGTTTTCTGAATATTATACACTGACCGGCAAAAAAAACCGGCCACCCTAAAATATATAACAAAACCATTGATATTCTGGTTTATTTAATTTGAGATGTACTTTATATCAAAGGACCATTCATTATTAACAAAAAAACATAAAAATTACTCAAGAAAAAGACGAGATTAAACAAAATTAAGTTTAATATGTAAAAAATAACAAAAACGGCAATTCGAAAACTGAAAAGAAATGTCTTCAGTTAAGTTACTGGTGATGGTTAATAACGCGTATGACCTCCTCGTGCTCGAATGACATCATTTAAATGTCGAGGCATCGAATCAATCAAATGTGTCAACGAATTTTGAGGTATGGCCTCAAACTCTTCGTAAAGCACTGCTCTTAAATCTTGCAGTGTGTCTGGCAAAGCTGGGCGACGACGAATACCTCTTTGAAGTTGATCCCATAAGTGCTCAATGGGATTGAGATCAGGGCTGCATGCTGGCCAGTTAAGTCTCTGAATTCCGACCTCATCTAAGAAGTCAGTCACTACTCGTGCCACGTGTGGTCTGGCATTGTCGTGCATTAGAATGAATCCATCTCCAATAAAGTGAGAGTAGGGCACGACAGCTTCTTGCAGAATGTCTTCCACGTATCGATGGGCATTTAAAGCCCCATTTTCCACAAAAAGAAGTTCGGTACGTGCCTCAGACGAAATACCTGCCCACACCATAACAGAGCCACCATTAAAAGATCGCCTTTCGGAAATTGTGCAGTCTGTGTACCGCTCATTTGGTCTTCTCCACACCCTTTCGTGACCGTCAGGCGAGCGTAGACAAAAGCGCGATTCATCAGTGAAGAGAACTTTACTCCATTGGTGAGGAGTCCAGTTTGAATGAAGTCGTGCAAATTCCAACCGTGCGCGACGATGTCTTGGTAACAATTCCGGCCTGTTGCAGGTCTCCGTGACTTTAGACCTCCTTCAACAAGCCTTCTCCTTATTGTCTTCTCACTTATTTCAACTCCACGAGCTGTTTGGAGGCGATGTTGAAGTTGAACAGCCGTTGATCTCCGATCCCTTAGTGCGTTGAGCACAATAAAACGGTCATCAACTGCAGTTGTTGCTCTTCTTCTTCCGGATCCTGCTCTCCTAGTGCAGCTGCCAGTCTCCAAATACCGATTCCAGGCATCCTGTACGGTGGTACGGGGTATTCCCAGTGAACGAGACACGTAACGTTGGCTACGACCATCTTCAATTAAACCAGCAATACGAGCAACAATCTCAACAGTTAATGGCATTTTTTTTCAATTGCGTAGCTCTTTAACTGTCACACTCCATTTTAAAAACAATGCAAAGAAGCCTCCTTGATTTTAGGCAAATAAATCATAAAAGACAATACATGAACTGCTGATGCGTAAACAACAAAAATTTCTTAATCTCGTTAAAAACGGATTTTATCCTTTAAAAATAAAGGTGGGAATAAATCAAACATCTTAAAGTACGGATTATGAAATTTAAGCAAATTAACTTTCCATGTCGACTTGAAATATGTCTTTAGATTCGATTTTTAAATTTTTTTTGTGGTGGCCGGTTTTTTTTGCCGGTCAGTGTATATAGGTATTTCAAAATATCTTATTAGTACTAACCAGCTCGACATAACTAAAAAAGGCATTACATAAAATATTGATATCTTTTGTATCTAATAATAATTTTCTTTTCTGTATTTAATATGTTTAAATAAATTATCGCTTAAATTTAATCTTATGTAAATGTCCAAATAACTGATACTCAGGTACCAATTAGTGACACGTAATTGTCCCTATTACTGACAGAGACCTCGTTTTGATGTGTACCAATTAGTGACAGATAACCTCTTTTTGGCATGTACAGTAGCGGACAAAAAAATCCAGGCACGTCATTTGTTCAATGTAAACCTCACTTTAATATTTTTGACTTTTAATACATATACAAAATGCCATTAGTAATTCTAACGTTTAATACAAATTTTATTTTTTATTTTGACAGAAATATAACCTCAATGAAAGCCCGATTTACCAAATTTGTTGAAATACGCAAGATATATCAAATTCATGTCCGGATTTTATTGTCCACTACTGTACCTAACGATACACAACACGTATAAACTGATTTTCCCAAAAAGCGGCAAAATAAATTTTCTGTACATTACATTCCAAAAATAATTTATCATCAATTAAAATGATACTTATTATTTTTTGCGTCAAGCAAATAAGACACATGCCATTAATCGGTACATAAACCACAATGTTCCAATAAATGACCTCTAATAATTGCAACAAATGCTGAATCGAAAATGCACTTCATTGTTTATTGAATATTGTTAAGTTAAACACTAAAATAATGTATGTATTATAGTCATTGTATAACGATAAAAAAAAATACTGTTATCACGAATTTCGTTACATTTAACATTTATTTTTTTCCAATTTGTCACTAACTGGCACAAGCATATTTTCTGGTACGGGTTAGTGACACAGATATATTATAATTTTTACTCGTCTTTAAGTAATTTTATGAATTTCACAACACAGTTGATGATGTCTCGAACAGATCTTACCTCTTTGTCGATTGAATTTAGCTTTTGTGACTGAAAAAGCAATTGAAGTGTTTGGTGCAACAACCGTCTAAATGCATTTTTTGGACGAAAATGAGTTAGTGTTTGATTCTTGCGTCAAAAAATACTATCTATCGGTGGGAACATAAATCGTCTATAGGTATAGCGCATTAGTTGTCATACATAGCTTGTTGTTCCCAATAGCTCGTCATAAAACGGTTTTTTCGATTTACTCAAAACTATCTCTAGTGCATATAGACGATTGTTGCACCGACGTCTTCAATTACAGTTAGGACTTGTGCTGAGTAAAAAAATATAAGCCACGAAGGTTTTGAATTCAATTTCCGCGAGCAGCGACGCACAGTGGTTTATGTTCTATAGAGATGCGGAAAAAACTAATTATTTTTGAAAATATCATTGTCCGTTATCATTTTTAATTTCTTTGACTTTTTTGATGCATTTTGTCTTTAAATGAATAAAATAAATGAGTGAAAATTAAACCGAATAAAAAAAAAATTAATTATTAAAAATCAAAATTTAAAACGAAATATAAACTTATACATATTTTTAACACCATAAGAACTTAGAAACTAAGGCATTGGATGAACAACGAAGATTTCACACCAACAGATCGACAGTTGAAGCGATATTTACAGTATATCAAATATTAGAACAACTGTAGACTAAACCGAGGGTCGCAAGTGGTCGCAGCTAAAAAGTATTTTATCTCTTAATTACACGTCTAATGTATGCAGAAAAATAGGTTAGAACACAGCGCTCGACGGAGCTCAAAAATTATGCTCTATTAAATTTTTTCATAAAACATTTTTTAACAATTCTTCGAGACCTCTATGTAATGGCACAAACAATTGAAATAATTATTTTTATTCAGCATAACATATTCTCTAATAGTGCTGCTATTCATTGAAAAATATGTCTTTAATCTAGCAATAATATCGTAAGAGAAATTCATATAAAAATATGATGAATTTTTACACCGCCAGTAAGCTTTATAACTGGGCGATTTTAAGACCTTGTATACGAATGCAATATGGAAATATATCTGATTATTTTGTTAATATACATCAGATAATCATTAAGAATTACTAATTTAAAATCAAAATGCTCTTTGCAGCACTTTGAAAAAATGGGTTTTTTCCGCATTTTGACCACTGTGCGACGTGTCAATTTCAATTTCATTTAAATAATATAATAAAACTTATTTTAAACGAAAAATTATATGTCATGCATAGATATGATATTTATAAAATTCAAGGTACATATTTGGACGAACATTTTATAGACTTTTCTTTTATTAAGAAATAATTAGTAGTAACCTGTCACTAATTGGTACACTGTCAGTAATTGGAAAATTTACCTTAACACCCTCAGGAAGTTTTTGAATTAAATGCGATACTGGCTTTCACCAATGCAGATAGAATATTTTACTATTTAGTATAACTTATTTCTCGCTTATTAAATTAACGAATTATGGATAACATCTTTACTGTACGGTGTTAAACAGGAGTTGAGCTTATCCTTGTTAACGTGTTGATTCAATTAATTTGCAGCAGTGACATATCTACTGACACTGACTAAAAGAGCCGTATTTTTTCTTTTTCTTTTTGACTTGATATTTTATAAGAACAGAATAGAAAGTTTTTAATCACTTTAATTTTCAGCTCTCTTAAGACAATTTTTTTAAAAATCTGATTAAATAATGGGAAACCACAAATAATTAAGAGCGCAGCTATTTTTAAAAATAGTCGATGTACTAAATCTTACCGAATTGTATATTTTTTTACTGTATATTTATATTTCTAACGTTCGGTAACGTCAGTTATGATTTATAAATCTTATTTATATACTTCAAGTACTGGACAAATTGGTGTTGAAGGTCACCATTTAATTGGCTGATTTAGTGTATGAGTAGTGGCCAGCCACAGCAATTAATGTGCTGAATATTCTCGATAAAGTACTTTCTTGTTTTAGGACAACAGCCGCGCATCGCAATTACCACTGGACATCGAAGATGACTCTGCCTCTGTTCGAAGTAACGAAGTCGACAATAAAGGTAAATATTCTTTTCTTAAAATTAATTTTAGATTTAGTTTTAATACCTACCTCAATTTTTTCTTCGATTAACACTTGACGTAGAGACATCTAATAAGCCCGTAATTGAAGACAAACTGGACCCCAAGAAACTGAAAAAGGAAATTTCTGTTGAATCGAATACCAGCAGTGCTTCGTCTGAAGGAGACAAAAAACAAGTAAGTACAGAAATGAGTTCATAAACACCAAGAACATTTTTACAAATGCTTTACATTTATTTCTTCTATTAAATAATTCATACACAGTAGAATATTAAATTTTATTTGAAATAGTTTAAAATTAACTAAAGTTGAGTCAGTTATTGAAATCACAAATAGTATCAAGAGCTTTATACCTAAATGTAGATTGTCTCAATATAAGTGCAGTCTAACTGAGAAAAGTAATTTGTTAAATTACAAAAAACTTGTGGTAACACAGTTTACAAATTGTAGTAAACTCTCGTGTAATTTGTCGTATCCATCATACTGCCGTTTTATAAATGAATTTTTTTAGGCAATACACATGTAGAACGGGTTATTATTAAATACTGCAAGATTGATAACCAAATAAGGTTGCATTATTTTTTTAGGAATTTTTACAAGTTACAACTACAATAATCACTTTATATCTGTTTTTACCGTATTAATAATTTATTAATACACAAGTAACAAGAAAACATACGACAAACTTTGAAAATATATTTATTATTAATTGACCAATTTCAGGCAATACTCTATTAATTAAATGTAATCGTAATATACGACAATTAAAATAATTGTATTTTATACAGTGACCTTCAAAAAGCGCACCATGGTAGACATCTTTATTATTGATAAAAAAAAAAACTTTGCGCCAGTGATTTGTGCATGTTCGATAACCAAATACAGTGTGTCTGTAAATGTCAGTACGCGAATTATGTTGGTATTATTGAATTTATTTTTCTACAGTTGGTGGCATCCAGTGGCGTGGTATAAACACAGGTATAAAATCTTGGCTCCACAAAGGTGTTTTCGGAAACTGATCTCATTAGTGAATTCAGTGATCTTAACATTTGAAAACATGTAATGAGTGATGACAACGTTTTGTTTATATAGCCTTGCTAAATGGGAATGTAGCAAATGCATATTCCTATTCATTTTTCTCAGTGTGCAGTATGTAGAACAAAGTATTATTACGCATCATAATTTCCAAAATAAACAAGAACTGATGAAAAAGTTTGACAAATATACAGGGTGTAATCGAATAATCTTCACTTATTAATACTGTAACTTAATCAAATAAGTTTCACTTATTAATACTGTAACTCTTCATCACACAAAGAATTAATATCAAAATATTAATGATCTTGCTCAAAAATAAAAAACTGGCCTACCACAAGAGTGCATCGCCTTTTGCTTGAAAACCTCTGCTCGTCCATCAGTGTGTCTGCGGTTTTTATAAACACATCGTAAAACGATAAATTCCGCAAATATCACGGTCACTGGGTCAGTGCCGCCTGCAACATAATTCGCTAACGAAATCTTCGCCAACTGTTTCATTAGCCGTATTTTTTCGTACGAAAGTAATAAATGATCAACGTTTATTGTATAGCATCTGCGGATTTACTACTCTCTCACTTATTGCGCGCAAACTCCGCTCAGCCGGAGCTTTAATCTAAATCTAAATATAAAATCTGAAGTAAAACTAAAAATAGTAAAGGAGACTGTGGTTTAAGGAATAATTGAAATTTATCTCTGCCCACAATAATTTTATATCCGTAGATACGTATTTCGGCAGCTAAGCTGCCATCTTCAGTACAATTTAATATTTATATAAAACTACATTGAAATCTAACAGCTACCTACCTACCTACCTACCTGATCATATTATCTATACTACTAAAACTATCTAAAAATAACAAAATTAACACTAAAAATTAGTAAAAGAGAGACTGTGGTTTAAGAAATAATTGAAAATTATCTCCGCCCACAATAATATTAACAGTCAAAACCTACCAAAAATGCAATTCAAATAAAACGGAAATGAGTATTGGTCTAATAACCGAAAGCGGTTCTTATTCTCCCGAATAAAGAACTTCTGTAAGCATTTAATTCCCTGTTATTTGATACCGCTTGAATTTATCCCTGAAAAGAAATTATATACCTATATATGTATATGCATGCACCTATATATATATATATGCACAAATCGCCAAAAAGCAACCTACAGATTAGAGCAGATTACACCCACACACCACAAGTTAAGAGCACTTTACGATATTTATCTCGGAGAATCCTCTCCTTATCACATATCGAGTGCAAATGCGCTTAACTGTCTCTAACACCCCTTTATATAAAATTTAAGTC